>JBBPOD010000790.1:0-14116 GCA_038091255.1 Tylopilus intermedius | reverse complement strand
CCATTTCTTTCCAGGTGGGGTAGAACTGAGGGGGTAAGAGGTCGACCTCGTCTGTGTAGAGATGAGTAGTTCAGGAGGCCATACCATCTAAACGCTGGAAGTCAACCTATCGGACGTAAGGCTGTATGAAGAGCCCACGTCATGAAGGGTGCATCTGTGACGAGCACGTGGCGACTCGGACTTCCCAAGGACTGCAAGTCCACGGCAGTCTGTGCACCCGAAGTATTGCTACCGGCGTGATCCTGAACTGCAGTCTCAACTTTAGTTACCAATAAGGTCTCACCCATGTTCAAGGTGCAAAATGATTCTTCCACCCGCGGCTCATCACGAACATGTCAGAGCCCACAGACTCCGAACCGTCCTCAGACAATCTACTGCAAATTGACAAGACGAGGGTGCACCTTCAATACTCGTCATTGTCCCTTAGTTGGGTTACGACGCTGATCCGCAGAGAGGTTGATATTGTCGTAGAATCACCCTTCTTATCCTTGATGTTTTCGGGATAGATGGGATAGATGCATGGTTCATCGTCGTCGTCGTCGAGATCGCTGTCAGTTTTGTAGCCATAATCGTCTATCTGGATGTGACTTAGAACATCGTTGGCATCCGTGAAGTCGCTCAACGACGGATCAGCAGGGCCGATGTCCGAGCCCACCCTAGACTCTTTGGAATAAGACCATTATTCTTTCGTGTGTAAACAACCTACGATCTCGAAGATACTTCGAGCTCTTCTCCAAGCAAGACTTCTTAAAAATCCTTCGCTGCGCTCTTGTTTTTGTGAGTGACATAGGGAAGGAGTGGTGGGAATGGTGATGGGCACGCCAACGAAGTACCAGCGTTTTGCCAGACGTTTTTACATAAGATCCACCCTGTCTCATGTTGAGTCAAACTTGAAAGGGAAAGGTCAACCATGCACAAACAAACGCTGGGGAGCCAGAGTGCCATGTTCACGCGCTCGCACGGATCTAGGTCGTAATCATGTGGGTTCTTCAGCGCAGTCGACGACTAACACGCACCGATCAGCGCAGCGCAGACCCAGAAAATTTCCAAACATATCAAGAAGCAGGAAGTTAGGGTTGCGGAATGGGTGAACGTCCACCCCACCAGAATTCACGGTCCACCGTCACGGTCATGGTCGTGTCTGTCATGGTGGAATGATTGACAATTCTCACGTGATCGCGTTCTTCAGTATGTAAAGGCCAGATTTCGTCTTCGCATCAGAGACTGCACCGCGACCCTCACAAAATGTCCGCCAATACACGTTCAAAAACTGGTTATATGTGTCGGGAACGACATATCAGACCCGTTTGTGCTCTACACTCCTATTTACAGATTACAACTCACTTCCTCATGCAGGAAGTGCTGAAGCTGACAGTACATCCACACCCAAATTCGGCGTAGCAAATAGGCTGACCTGGGGGAAGTACAGTTCGCACTCATGCTGGCCAGAACGTCAGCGAACATATTTACTATTAGGTACGGCAATGAGAATGATTATTGTACAACAAGAAAGAACGAGTCTGTCGAGTCAATCATGTCCAACAGCACTGGAATCCTTCTCAACTCCAATCGTCTTCTTTTTTGCTGGGCGACGATCACGCGAGCCTCTTGCAGGCTTGAATTTCTTGTAAGAATGAGTATTCAATGAATATCAGTAATAGATGTTGCTTACAACAAGAACTTCCTTAGCTTGCGACGAACTGGCTAGATTCAGGTTCGTAGCCTACCACAATGTCAGATAACATTTTCTATAAGATACAAGAGAAAATTTATTACTTCAGGGGTTTGTACCTGAGTAGGAGCTTTGGTGGCCGTCGCACGAGTCTTTGAACGTGTTTGGATGGGGCTCGTCTTGGTGGGGGCTCCGGTGCGGTACTTTGGGTCCTCGAACTCGGTTTCGGTCTCTTCTGGCACAGACCGCTGGTCCGATTCTTCGCCTAACGCAACCTTATTGTCAAATTCCGCTTGTTGTGCAAGCTCCTTGAACATTTCCTCAAGCCGCAGTTCCTTCAACTATCAATAGATGTCACCTCATATGCAGAACGAAGACAAAAAGGCTGCACACCTGTGCAGAAACTCGTGCCTCTATTCCTTCTGGGGCATGAAAGGACGGATGTGATATTACAGCCACGTCGGGCAAGTGTTTGAATGACAACTCCAGCGCATAGAGGAACTCGGGCGAAAACTCTGTGCAATCTCCATTGACGATGGGAGCTGGTGGTACAACGACACAGCGGTGAAACCCATGATAATCCATGAATTTATCCCTTCGGCCCATCGAGGCAACAAGAGGGGAGTCGTCTGGAAAGTGAAGCAGAAGAAACCATATATCAACACTGAGCAGCACGTAGATTGGTTTCTGCTGAAACTTCGCTTTGGCATATATAACCTGAGTCGCAACCTGCGGGAAAAAGGGAAGGAAATCTTCGGAGATATCTGGCTGCTTGGACCTTTTTTCTCCACACAAAGGAAACGAGTCCAAAGAGTCGCTTGCTTTCACCTCCCATAGTAATGGGCTCATGTCCTTGATCTTCCTGGCTCTGGATCGTTTTCCAAAACCAGCTTGGACAACAAGTACAGCAAAGTCGGGTGCTCGAAACTTCCTAACCGATGTGGACTTCTTGAGGTCTTTTTGCGGGAAAGATCCCAGGTAGATATTATTGAACTTCTCCGCGGTAACTGTTGCGCTTGTGCAAAAGAGGCCAAGGATGAAGCTCACTGCTCCATATATTGAGCTTTCATTGCTAGCATTATCGGACGCATAGCTCAACAGTGCATGGAGATGACTGAATGACTCCTCTAAGGTGTGGAATCCTAGCTATAAGGAGATGTAACTCTGAACGCTGTATCCATGGGCCATGATGCATATGAGCTCACCACTTGCAGAGAATCTGATGAAGACATAGTAGTAGGTTTGGGAGACAAAGCACGTCGCATTAACAAGCCTGAGAGTGCGACGCGTCTGAAAGGTGGACTCACCGACAGCCGTATATATATGCAATGAGCATTACCATTGTAGCTCGATTATGGAAACATTCATATGCGCGGTCCACTGGAGGTCCACCGTCAGGACTGGTCAGGATCCCGATTCCCACGATTCACACCTGCGGCGGCTTCAAGTACTTGCTGGCTTAGTGTGGACCACTGTCATGGTGCCGTGGTGACTCGGGTCAGTCAACTTGGGTCCAGGTTATTGAACTGCATTCAGGATTGTCGTGGCCACAAAGGCTTGTTTATCTTACAGAAGCAGAATAGGTGGACCTTTGACTCCACCAGAGTGGTCCACTGTGGTCTATGCAATTGCATTTCGAGTTTGGCATGGAGATCGACAGTCACGTTCATGATCACGTGGTCGCGTCGTTCAGAAATATAAAGGCCAGAACTGGTCTGCCGCATCAGAGACTGAGTGTTAGAACTGCCACAAAATGTCCGCTTATACTCAAACCCAATGTTCAAAAACTGGCTATGTGTGTCGCGAACGATATATCAGACCCGTGTGTTCTGTGCTCTCCTATTTACAGATCGCAACTCACGTCCTTCGTGTAGGAACTCCTCCGGTTATGGGCTCCCCGTTGTCCCATGACCCAGCTTCCGGACGAGTATCGCGTCACTGAGTCCAAAAAACCTATATTGGTCCACTTTGCGATCCCGCTTGACGCCGTTGTCATCTACAAGTACGCGTTTAAGAACAACCTCATCTGCACCGACCCCCCCGTTCCCGATATGGCAAAGGCAGTGGAACATTTGTCACAATGCGTGGAATACGAACTCGTGCTTTACTGGCCATTCAAACCTACTGCCGATTGCGGCCTGATTCTTATACTCTATGACAACTACACGATGGACGACAAGATGCTCATTGACGAAGACCAAGAAGATGTCATCCAAATGGTGCAAGAGGAGCTCGGATTGGATAAATCGATGCGACCGAAATGGTATTTCGATTGGGAGGACCCATGGCGCCCGGACACCCCGGAAGAGGAAACGGATTCGGTGAGTCTGTTCAGCTCTGCATGCCTTGAAGATGAGCTGATATATAGTAGGACGACGATGAAGATGGGGAGGGACATGCATGAAGAAATAGCAATGTTATTTCCACGAGCCACATGTCCAATGGCGCGAGCCTGTTCGTCGCATTGTTCTGCACCACAGTCGTGTTCCGACCTATCTCAAACTGGAGAGTTCCTAATGTCTCTCGTGTAATTTCTTTATCCAACACAATGCCTGTCTGTAATGTAAACTTGAATGCGATGAACCTGTCCCATTCCGATAAGTTTTTGGGACAACACCCAGTACTAAGAGAATCTAAAGTGGCACGTGTAAATAAGACATTTCTCAAGTGCTTTGCCCTGTTGAAGTGCAAGCAGCCCCACAGACTCGTCAGTCACTCCATCTGACTGGGGAGAATTACGCTGCATGCCCACTCCGTTTGACCGAGAATGAACATAAACGATTGTAATACCCACAACATAATACACTAGGCTCGAAAGTCGAAACATCACCACAAGCAGTCATTGCTAATTTCTCCTAAGACAGGGATTTATTAGAAAAGTGTGAGTCGAATGATTGACCGTCGCTCAACGCTCACCCGCCTTAGAGGATTCTGGTGAAAAGGAACCACGCCCGCTCTGCAATGGCGACTCTTCGTTGTCCTCAGGCTTAACCCATCCCGCCGGAGAAGTAGTAGGAGATGGCACCGATTCTCCGAGGTTTGCTTGTGATGCCTGCTGGCCAGTTTCCATCTTTTTCGCTTCCCCCTTTCCCTTTTCTCCTGAGGTGATGGCGGGAGATTTGATCAGTTCCGGTGACCCAGAAGAACTAGGCAGCGGAGCCGCCTGCGTCAAATTCATGAAAGGATAAAGTTGCTTCAAAAACCTTGAATGAATTCCAACAATGATGTCAGCTCCATGAGGAAGCTCCTTATTAGCAATGCGCTGCGCGAGGGAAGGGAAATTGGCAATAACTGAAGGTGACGCGGCGAGAGAATGCAAGACATCAAGCTCCATCTGTAGTAGTTGAGGATGTCTTTAGCTTCGTGAGCGAACGACGGCATGAACAAGAAGTCGACGATGAGGCACCTTTGAACGAGGCTACACGAAAGCTCTTCCAGAATGTTGTGTTCCGTAAGTTGGCTCCGGATATGGGTCAGTGCTTCGTCACGGAGGTAATCTAGCCCAGCCTGTGCGTGTCGATTAACATCCAACTCCACCATGACCAAGTGTACCGACCTTGCAGGCAAGACGATACATGGACTTGGCAGAGCACTTTGGCTCATCCCGAGAGTTTGTTGAGGACTTATCGTGCTCGGCGGGCAACGCCGAGCTGAGACGTAAGAAATGCACCTTGTTGGTGTAGAAATAGTTCAGGAGGGTGTACCATCTGGGTCAAACGTCATTCATCCACTGGACAGAAAAGAATGCGAGAGGTCACGTTTTGAACGCAATATCCTTGACAAGGACATTACAACCTCCCGCGAACTGATGGCACGTGTTGTTCGTATGTCCGTCATCCACTTTATGCCGAACCGTGGGTTCGCAGCTCGATCTTGAAGTAACTCGATCCCCTTCTGCAGAAAATGAGCCATCCATTCTTGGTTGTTCTGGGATCGCGATAAATTCGCTAGAGCCAACTGATCCAACACCATCGGAGAATCTTCACAGACAAGTCAGTGGTATATATCGAAAAGGATGATTGAACCCGCCCGTCATCAAACTTTGCTGGAGTTGCAGCACTAATGGTAAGTGATCTCATGGCCTGAAGCTCTCCGAAATCTGCGACAGTATTGGGGTCATCATCTTCCTCGAGATCACTGTCACTGTCATAGCCGTAATCATCGATCCGAGCAGTTCTTGGAACGTCAGTGTCATCCGCCAATATGATCCACGGCGAGTCCGGAAGATCCGTATCCAGGTTTTTTAGTACTATCTGTCATCAATCGCAGCGCTTGGTTTTAACAAAAAGAACTACTTACGACTCGAAAAGTATTTTGAACTTTCCGATAGAATGGTCTTGTTCGTACGAATCACACGAGGTTTGATGACTTGACCAGAAGACGAAATCTTCGCAGAATAGAGATAGAACCGTACATTTTCGGCCACGTCCTTGTCCTCTAAAAGAAATTGCCTTAGGAGTACTTCTATACGCTCCTGTTTCTTGAGAGCTGTCGTTTCAGGCATTTTTTGTGCAGTAATACCGCAAATTATTTGATAGGCTTTCATGCGCAATTCCTGTGAAAGACATTCAGCACCCGAGTGCGGAGTGAGAGAAGGATAGCAAAAGGGGTTGCCTACCTCCATGGATAGAGACCTGTAAGATGGCAAGGCCGTGATGCAGGCGTATCGGGTCTCACTATGGTTGATAGGGTCTCTCTCAAGGAAGGGAGAACAAGGTTGTGTGGCAGAATCTGCTATCAATAAGTGGTATCAGCTTGCAAGGTCTTGCCGATGCTAATACAACGGCGCACTCATAGGAGCAACACTGGAATGTGCCATCACAGGACCCGATCGCCACGTGCCATCGAAAGCGACTGAATCAGTTCCAGCGGCAGACGTCCTTGCACCGAATCCAGAAACTGGCTGACAAGCGCCAAAACCAAATATGCTGGTGGACTCGGAGGTGCTGTTATTTTGCCCAAAAGTACCTATGGCAGCGAACTGGAATGTTGGTATCAAAGTCACACAATATGGTAAAGAATACAAACCAAAGGACAGAGTCGTTCCCAAGTTACTTGGGTCAGGCTTTCGCTCGTCGACTGGCATATTGGCAGAGTCAATCATAGTACTAGTTGGCTTTGGCTGCGCTCGAGGTTTCAAGTTACATAACGCTTTACGTCATCATCACAGCCGCCGGTGAAAGCGGCCAAGGCCGACTCACTTAGAAGTTTTGATGCGGGGACCGATAGATCCCTGCTGGCTCCGTCGTCGCGTTCATCCTCGTACAACAGGTTCTTCAAGTTTGGTGGGCCCTAACATTGTGACTTCGACAATCGTCTTCAGGTCGATCCTCCCGCCTGTCGCAAGCGGGCGACCTTCCGACCACATAAACCGACGATTGACACGGGCAAACCTACTAGGATGATGAAACGCTTCTTGTGTGCCTTCGCTATCAGTTACCTTCCTCGTAGTACGATAAAGCTTTTATCCGGCTGGACGGACTCAGAGCCGATGCGATATGTTCAGCAACTTGAAGCGAGTAGCTCTGATTGGAGTTTCAGCGAGCATAGTGACGCGGAGACCTATATCCATCCCTTGCTAGGCCCTTTCACCGCCTACCGCATGATTTATAATTACTATCACGTTCACTGCATGATATATACACCAGGCTAAAAAGCCAAAACATCATTTGCAACCAGCTTAGAGTCAATGTCTCTTCGGCTGTCTCTTCGGCAAGTAGGTGTCTCTCAGATAATGTAAAACTCGCAGAAGTTGATCAAAGCTCACCTACTCCTGGAACCGAGCTTGGGAGGATTATTGTAAAACAAGAATTAGGCACTAAAGGTTTCATTTCTCAGGCCGACCCGTCTGTCTTCTTGATCTCTTCTCCTGCAGAAACTTGCGATGAAGATGTGTTTCGTGATATGTTGGTAGCGGAGCCAATGTCTTGGCTGGTCGATGCTGACGATGATAAATTATGCTGCAAAGCTGCTGGAGAGGAATGAAGTTGTTTCAGAAGTCTGGTGTGGAGTCCAATGATAATATTGGCTCCATGAGGAAGTTCCTTGTTGGCAATGCGTCGTGCGAAAGCAGGAAAATTGGCAACAACCGTAGGTGATGTAACGAGGCGATGTAACACGTCGAGCTCCATCGCGAGTAGCTCCGGATATCTGCAACGCAATGAGTAATCAACAATATGAACCCGAATTTTGACGAGAAAGCACCTCGCGAGAAGACTGCATGAGAGTTCTTTCAAAATGTTGCGCTCCGTGAGTTGGCTCCGAATATGGACAAGCGCTTTCTCGCGAAGTGGATTGAGCCCCACCTTAAAGGCAATCGGTTTTGTACTGATTCTGCATTGACACACAGGTATACGTACCTTGGAGGCAAGACGGTACATCGACTTTGCAGAGCACCCCGGCTCATTCGGAGAGAATGTCGAAGATTCATGATGCGGTCCAAGTCTCGCTGAGCTGAGAGGCAAGAATGGCACCTTCTCGGTGTAGAGATAATTCAGGAAGGTGTACCACCTGAGTCGAATATCACCCATCTGGACAAGAAGAAAGCATCGACGCAAGCTTACGTTTGGAACGCGGTATCTTTGACAAGGATCTGGGTCATATGACGACCTCCGGAGGATTTGGCGTTTACAGGTCCGCTGCTGTCCAGGGGTTTTTGAACGACAGTCCCAAAGCTTAATCCTGCGTTGTTTCCATCTCCTCTAGGTGGCGCGACAGTCTGGCCAAATCCGCCAAAGCCGAATCCTGCGCCACTCTCGGACAATCTACAAAAATAAGTCAGTTACATAAATATAATAAAGCCGAAGGTATGGTTCACCGGGTGTCATCCCGCGATGGAAATCTACCGCTCGTAGACTGATGTTCCTCGACACTGGAGTCATCGCAGTCATCAAGATCGCTATCACTTTCATATTCATACTTCTCCCCAGCACTGCTACGAACGACACGGTAATTATTGAAGATAATCCACGAAGGATCGGAGGCAGTATTGGAGTTCAATCCTGGATGTTGCTGATGAACGTAACCCTCGTTGTTTACAAAGGAATCACTCACGATCCGCAAAATATCTAGAACTTTTAGCTAGAACAGCTTTGTTCATGCGAAGAACACGAGGTTTCATGATTCGACCTGAAGATGAAGATATCGCTGAGAATAGATGGATCCGGATGCTACCAGCCACATCCTCTAGAAGAGACTCTGTTAAAATTCGTTCTAAACGCTCTATTTTACTAGGTTCTGGCGAGTCAAGCCGCCGTCGTCTTGCAGCTCGAGGGACATCCGGCTCGCCACCCGATTGCAGACGTGCTTCCTGATTCACGATATCAGCATCCATGCGCGGAATAGCAGTGCCACTGCAGCGAGGTTACCTACCTCTGTTGATAGGGCTGGAACAGCCGTGATACAAACGCAATGGACAATCGTTGAGTGTGAAGACTTTCTTATCTTTAGTGACATCGAGGACATACCCATTGATGCTGTTGTCACAGGTGGCGTTGCGATACTTGCACTCACTATCAAAAAGTATAAGCTTTCAATGTCGTACAGGCACGACGCAACAACATACTCGCAGGATTGGCACTAGTGACCGTCGCATTGCCCGATTTCGCAGGAGTGGGAGTACCTTGGGGAGCGATTCCGGTAATTCGAGGAGTGGTAACCGCGATGGAATTGGTTGACGATGTTTTGGCAATTTGGGTTGCGGCGCCAGGTATTCCTTGACCCCCACCCAAGGCAGGGGGTACAGCGGCTGGCTGAGACACGTTGACATCAGCCGTGTTTGTAGGTACGCTTTTACGTTTCCCCAATGTAGTACCTATGATAACGAACTGCGACGTTGGTCCCAGAATGACACGAGAAGATGAACGGAGGGAAAGGGAACGACGACTCACCGCCCGGCGTGTGACCGCTTCCATGAACTTGAACCGGCTTCGCTGCTTGCTGGACCACCATTTCACAACGAGGGAATTTTTTGATACTAAAAACAGTCGTCCCCGCTGAGGTAGTGGGGTTCGTGCGCCAACTGCAAGGCCGCAGAGAGTTATGATAAGCTGCCCTTTTTTGTATTGATTAGTGTGATTATTATCACCTGCCGCAAGGCACTACTGGCACATGTTCAACTTGATCGGTCGGCGATGTCATGGTCGGCAGTCCAATTCGTCAATGTTCCATGTGCCAACGCCGTGGCCACTGGAAATTTTGAGTTTACCAGTGGCACCGGAAACGGACACTCCTTCGCAGTTCAAAGGAGGGCTGTGCATTCGTAGAACGTGCTTCAGCAGTATGGATTCAAGCGCTGAGTGTGGATGTGGTCACGGTGTTGTGCCAGCGGTTCAGGCTCAGGGCTGCTGAAATTTGGTTGAAATGATGACTCGGATGGCATCGCATCGGCCCGGCGGCGACTCGAGGACTCCGCATCGGAGTTCGACCCTGTCGCGAGCAGTACATCCGACGTCACGCATCATCTCAGACCCTTGCGGCGCACAGTCATTGATGAGTCAGTCAGGCTGATCTTGCCTGCCACCTGCCATCCAACCCTGATGGGCCATTGCTTTTTATGCAGTCAAATCTGTCAACGTGCAAGTTCTGAGCTTCTCGATGATTGATCACCCCCAGCCGACTTCATTTAGGCTGCAAACAGGATTTGTATACGTGTGTCACGCTCAAGCATTTAGTTACCTACTAGTAGTAGTAGTAGTAGTAGTAGTTTCAGTTTGAAGCCCGAAACAACCTTCATCTGATTGTCATCAACCGTCAATGATATGTCAATCCGGTTGAACGTGCTGTGCCATTACAAATTCAAGCGTCCGAGCATGCATAGTTGCGGCGAAACATGAGGTCTGTCTTTCTCTATTCGAGAACAACTGAATAAGTGGATTATCGATTATCGATCGCTGCCAAATAATTCCCTGTCGTCGTATTCTCCTCGATAGCATCCAGGTTTGGTAACTAACTACGTTTCGAGGGCGATCCCGCCTGTTTCACGTTCCCGAAAGAGGAACCTGTCCACAAAACGAACGAGCGTAAAGTTAATATCCAGGTGCAGGATGACGTCGAGCATCACTTGCCTCGACTCTCCCTCTCCTTCTCCTCTGCGCTTGGGAAAAAAGTTAAAGGTGACTTTGACTGTGCAGATGGAAACGTGGCTGCTGGCGTTTTCGCAGAATTCGGAATTGGACGGATCGGGCCGGTGCTGGGAGTCGGTTTGGACGGAGCAGCCTCCGCAGCCTTAGTCTGTGTGCCAAAAATCTCGACGAAGGACCCGGGGGCAGGTACCGGGATACCGTTCCACGCATCATTGGCATTGGATACAGGTTGCGTGGTGGCTTTATCCTTATCGAAGAACTCTTTCTCCTCGTATTCTCCTTTCTCCATGGCCGGCTTTCGCTGCGAGTGCCAAGGCATACTGACTGGCGACGGTCCTGCTGGACCCAACGGGGACGCACGCGGTTCCTTCAACAACCGCGTATGAATACCGACAATGATATCCGCGCCGTGCGGAAGCTCCTTGTTCGCGATCCGTCGCGCGAGCGTAGGAAACTCGGCCAAGACGGGTGTGGATCCAATGTGCGCGTACAACACGTCAAGCTCCATCTCGAGCAGCTCCGGGTGCCTAACCAGCGTGGGGTTCAGCAAGAGCAAAGTGTATAGCAGACAGAGAACGCACGTCGAGACGAGGCTGCAGGAGAGCTCCTTGAGAATGTTGTGCTCCGTGAGGCTGCTCTGGATGTACGAAAACGCCTCGTCGCGGAGATCATCCAGCCCGACCTGAAACGACCGCACTCCTCAGCTGGCGTCAATGAATACAAACTAGTCGATACAGACCTTGGATGCCAGACGATACATCGACTTGGCGGAACACCTCGGCTCATCCAGAGAGCTCGTCGACGATTCAAGTGGATGCCCACCAGATGTCGCCGAACTGAGCGGCAAGAAGCTACACTTGTCGGTATATAGATAGTTGAGCAACGTGTACCACCTTCATTCACCGCGAAACCATCAACGTCAACATTCGAACGACGGCGGCAAGATGCCTGCAACGCGCAACGACTCACGTCTGGAATGCAGTATCCTTGACAAGGACATGTCGGCTTCCCAAGGATCGCAGACGCATCGCATTCTGGTTCATCGAGGAGGACGCCGCAGCAGCACCTTGCACTGCCGTCACGCTGCTCGCTTCTGATTGTGCTCTGCCCTTGAGCGCCGAAAACGGTTCGTTGACCGGCGGTTGTTCTGGACTCATAACGAACATGTCCGAGCTGACAGAGCCATCGTCCGACAGCCTAATCACAACTCCGTCAGTAACTGAAAACATGTCACGGGCGTCGAAACGTTACTCGTCGTCGTCCTTGGACGTAATCCGACCTTTGGACTTATTGGGTTTCGAGGCAGGCATAGGATCGTCACACTCATCGAGATCGCTATCGCTTCCATAGCCATACGCATCTATCTGGGCATCGCTCGGAACCTCGTTGTCGTTCGTCAGATCGACCAACGACGCATCGGACGGATGCACGTCCGAACTCAACACTAACATCGTGTCAGGGCAACCAATTCCCTTTGTTACAGAGATGGACACCTACGATCCAGGAAATATGTCGAACTTTTGGCCAAGAGGACATTGTTGGCGCAAAGCACCCGGGGTTTGTGGACGCGACCAGACGGACGAGATCGCGCTGAGAATAAGTGAAACTGCGTATTCACGAGCTCCTCCCCTAAGAGGGACTTTCTCAGCAGCTCTTCAATACGTTCTTGCTTGCTAGAAGCCAACGACATGGCAAGGGTTGGGGGGGGATTGAGAGAGAAGAAGAAGTGGACAAGACTGAGAATCCGCAGTAGTCCTCCTTTTCTCCTGCAGGCCGCTCTTGAGCCAGCTGGCAGCCTCGTGTTTGATGGTCTAGGTCTTGACGATGTGAAGAACTGAAACAGTGTGCGTACTATTGTGAAAAGGCTGCTTGTAGCCATCCCGTGCCGGGTGAGCAGTTTGTTCGTAGTAAGCGAACAAGATAGACCCAACAACACTCACAGGATGAGAACCGCACCACCACCACCAACAATGCTACTTGTGAGCCACAGACGATGATCAAGAAGAACGCCGTGCACCTGGTAGAGCGATATTGGAGGTTGCTCTTGCGATGATAGCTCCTCTTTCCCTTCACATTCGTTTTGCCACCATCCCTCTCTTTTTCTGTCCCTGTATTTGTTCTCTATTATAGTTGAAGTGGCATGATAACAAAAGGCTGGGACAATACGTACCTGGAAAGCAGTGCCACTTTGCAATTAGGCAGAAAGTTTGTTTCGCGGAAGCTGCGCTTGCTCACAGGCGATCGTAGAGTCTTTGAAACGTCAATGAAATGAGGCGTCCCCGATATCATTTTGTCAACCAGTTATGCCAAGAAGTTCAAGCGTTCAGTTACGAGAAATCGTTCAGCATCCACACCATTATCATCGTTTACATTCAATTGAAAGTACAAGGCTCGATCAACGAAAACATTAAAAGAATCATCGTTCTGGGCTAACTCTGCCTATGGTACAATCCGAATGAGCAGCCCGCCCACACGATGAACGAAAGATCAATTCAAATTGGCTCACCCGCGTAGGCATAGGATCATACTGCATGCATTACTTCCCCCTCATCATCTTTTACCTCTGCCTGCGATAGGGCGACGAGGCTTTGCAATTGGAGAGGCGGGTCTCGACGTTATCGCACAATCTGCTGGTGGATCTAGCTCATGTATGGTCTTAGTAGTGGGGGGAAAGTGTGCTCCCCAGATGGAAGCAGTCAACGTCGCCATCTTAGGCGGTGGGGGCTCGAGCACAGTGTTGGCGGGGATGACGGCAGGTTCCTCGAGCAACTCCTTCCCTAGCTGAAATGCAGGTTGCGTTATGATTTGGCCCTCCTCTTTAGTTTCAGATAGCCTGTCCGATCTCTCATCTGCTTCAACCGTCCTCTCCTCTGGCTCCACAACCAGTAACGGTCCTGCCTGCATCAATGGCGATGCTCGTGGTGCCTTCAACACCCGCGTATGAATCCCGATGATGATGTCTGCACCGTGTGGCAGCTCTTTGTTCGCGATACGCCGCGCGAGGGCTGGGAACTCGCCCACGACAGGCGCCGACCCGATATGGGTATAGAGCACGTCGAGCGCCATCTCGAGCAGCTCCGGGTGCCTGATCGCCATTGGGGTCAGCGAAGTAAAACCATCGACAAGCGGGAGGCGCACGTCGAGACGAGGCTGCAAGAGAGCTCCTTGAGAATGTTGTGCTCCGTGAGGTTGCTCCGGATGTACGAAAACGCCTGGTCGCGGAGATCGTCTAACCCGACCTGAAACGACCGCACTCCTCAGCTGGCGTCAAGGGGTGGAAAACTAGTTGATACAGACCTTGGACGCGAGACGGTACATCGACTTGGCAGAACACCTCGGCTCGTCGAGAGAGCTCGTCGAC
>JBBPOD010000789.1:0-14127 GCA_038091255.1 Tylopilus intermedius | reverse complement strand
GGGCGTGTATGCGAAGACGTTGTATTTCCTTGAATTCATTCTTCCATCCAGATCTATTCTCTACTCAGTAGCCTTTGTGACATGCTAATAGCATGGACTAATAGTTTCAGTGATGGCGGTGGAACTTGAAACGGCCTGGGAGGGCAGCGCGTTTCAGATGAGCGTCCCTACTAACTTGAAGTAACTACATAAGTACCCTGATCCTGTATAAATCGCTCATTCCAAAGTACGTATGTCTCCTTCTCCCCACGATGTATGATTTGAGGAATACAGGCACCTTGGCTCTTGGCTTTCTCGCCGCTCTATATCGGACGACGAGCTCCAGGAAAGAAAAGCTCTTGCCCACTTCCTCCCGGACGTCCCGGTATACCTTGGGTTGGCAACGTTAGCGGTGTTAATCCAGATGCCCCTTGGAAAACATTTGCCGAGTGGGCAAAAATATATGGTAAGTCGCAACGCGTTCGGTCCCCCGACTTCTACTCAGCGGCATATCTGTGCAGGCGACCTGATTTGTATTCGATTTTTGGGAAAGGACGTCTTCATCATCAACTCGGAGAAGGTGGTAAAGGACCTGCTCGAGAACCGGTCCACGAACTACTCGGACCGGCCGTACCTGATCTTGAATGAAAGGTGTGATCCTTCTCTTTCATGTTCCTGAACTAAATTCGCTGTTCAAGGTGTGGCGCCGATTTCAGTTCTGCCTTCCTGCCATACGGCGATAGGTGGCGGCTTCACAGGCGCTTCTTCCACCAGACATTCCGGCCTGAAGCGGTACCCCGATGTGTGCCCTACCTCCAGTGCTGGACATGTCATCTTCTCCAGCAGCTGTTCGACGCCCCGGAAAAGTCACCATGTATTAGAGTGAGTGAATCGGAGTTCACACTTGGATAAACGCAACTCATCTTTCAATCGAAGTACGCGGCGGCGATCATCATGAACAGCACGTATGAGTATGTGCCAGCCCCTCGAAATGACGAATTCGTCAACTTGGCAGCAAATACTTTACCTATTCTGCGTCCCGATAGAGGTGCTATCATCGGAGCCTTTCCGTGGTGTACGTCCGTCACACTAGACAGCGCCTCAGAAAACTGACGGTTTCGAAGTGCTATATTTCCCAACTTCCGACTCGGAGTCGAACTTGCCAGGTGGGGAACTTAGAATATAATTTGCGAGTTCTCGCGTCAATAAGATAAGATCATCCATGGTCATGGTCGTCTCCTATTTGACTGGTTAAATTGCAAGAGGTATCTTGCTTTGCTGCTACAGCATGTTCCCTCCTGGCTAAGCCTCAGGTTCTCGAGTGCGGCGCTTTCATGCAATGAAAACCCTCAGATCGGGTTGGTTCTGGGCGCCATAGATTCGTTCTTTCTTTCGTCGTCCATTTGCCTGCTCAGTCCTTTCCCTTCGTTCCTTAAGCTCATCCTCTTTGGAGTCGCCGTCTCCTTCCCTGTTCACCGCTGCCGTGTTCGCCTGTTTGGAAGAACAGATTCCGTTATTCGGATAGCAAATGTGCAACTATCTTGCCAGACTTACAACAATCCACTCAAGGCTAAGATTGCACTCAAGAACTTGGAACCTTGGTCTTCGTCCTGTCAGTGCTGAAGTATAATTAGCACTTACCTCCTCGCTGCAGCTCCATCACCCAATGGTCTCATGAAACAACAAGGAAACCGGTTCTTTTCGTTGGAGTCGTTCCACTCACGTGGGGTGCGCATACTGCTAATCGTATCATGATTGTCAGGCATACACGCCTGAGAGTGGCGTTTCAGACGGCTCATCAGGCTGGCTCGGGACCCGGAGGCGATCATTCGAGCGCCGTGCGTGACCATGTTTTATCTTCATATCGTGGTTCCTCGCCCCATTCTCCGTCAGCCCAGGAAATTGAGGATAGCGGCCCAGAGGCGTCTACTTCCATTCAGATCTCCGTTGTGTGTGAGCGTTGATAGCTGACAGATTACTCCACGCGGGTGATATCTCATTATCCCTTTTGAACTCGTTTCAACACGTCCGAGTTGGAAATCTGGAGATCAAATTGTTCTTATCGCTCGCACGTTCTGGACTTTATCAGCCTCGTCCAATGGGAAAATTAACGATGCATTCCATTGTGCCCCTGGATTTTATCTTATCAGTAGTTTGCCGATGAATGTAGCCTCCTTGAATGACGAAGGCGGGGTTTCTGTACTTTTTTGCACTCCATTTTTGTAGCTCTGAGTGACCCAAGTGTCGTCATTCCCAGGATGACGCTGGTGTGGAGCTGGTCGATTATGGATTCTCAGACAGATTCTCCTCCACTTCCACGCGTTGGCGTTTACCGACTGATAGCAGGCTTTTCTGCGAATGGGCGGTCGGCTCGACTGCGACACCAGCTTGATTTGTTCGATTACATAAGCGCTTATGCGCCGGTAGCGCCAATTTCTCGGACGACAGATCTTTATAATGACGACCAGGATGACACCAAGACTCGGCTCGCGCACCTCTGCACGGGTACCTCAGCTTGGCCAACGCCAGCCGCAAATATCGTCGCCATCGAGGCGCTCGTTCGGTGTCCCCAACGCCCTGGGAATACACCAAGACGGCGAGATCACAAACCTACAGAGCTCACGCAGGCCTTCGCACCGCGCGTCCTGGGTACGACCGAAAATCTTGTCCATGTTGTTGAGTCAGGACGAGGAGGCGGGTATCAAGTCCCCGACGTCGGAGCGACCGCCAATCCCCAGCGCGCTTCACGTCAGAGAACCGGATGCGACACCCCTGCCGCTGTTATCCATGATTGTGTTGTCCATCGTGAGTGCATCGCTTTCCTGCTATCCGCAGCAGCGCTCAGCATCGAGTAGAGCATGCTTGGAGAATTCTTGTCTGCAAACGTATCGATGCCGTTCTTGCTCTTCATGGTCAGAGGTATGCCTGCACCTAGTATGACATCGTGTGACTCGCCTGAACCACTTGGTGCTTCTAGCATTCAACGAGTTCCATGAAGAGTCGGAAATTGCCTTTTATACCGGCATTCTAGGTCGGCCTTCGCTCATGTTCATTCTCGGACATCGCTTACCCTTGCCTGCCCAGTGGCCGCATTCTTCCTCACACAATTCCTCACTTCCCTATTATGGGTGTGTACAGACCATCTCCAGTGTACCATTCCCGGCTTACTCAGACAACCTGTAGGCTACCGTGGCCGATAAGCACGGTAATCGGACCGTACTGTTCCTCTCTTTGTTTGGGAGCACGGTCACTGTTTTGGTTTTCGGCACTTGTACATCCTTCCGCCAGGCTCTGGTTGTTCGGCTACTCCAGGGTATCTTTGCGGGGGCAGTCGGGGTGGCTCGTGGATGTCTTGCTACTGTGACTGATGCCACCAACGAAGGCAGGGCATACGCCATCATGGGGTAACTACCCCCTGCAAAGTGTACTCGAACGACTACTAATAAGATTATAGCTTCTGCTGGGGTCTAGGAGGTGTCGCAGGTGCCATCCTTGGAGGAGTGTGTACGTCACATCGTTGTCAATCATGATTCCATCTACTGAAACACACTTGTCAGTCGAACGACCTGCGGAAAAATGGCCGAGCGTATTTGGTCATGTTCAATTTTTCGTGGATTATCCGTATTTCTTGCCGTGTGCTATCGCTGGCAGCGTTACCTTGATCGGTACGGCCATCGTACCTGTACATTTTATCTTCTCCTCCCCACACTCATCCCCATTCTCACTTAGGTTCTCTATTGTCACTTTTCCTTGGCCGAGACGGAGGGCCAAGGGAAGGTGCCATTCGTCTCCCCCCAGAGAAACCTGGAAATCAACCGTCACCAATACCTGAAGAAGAGGAGCTTGTAAACGAGCCCATTGAAGGCGAACAGCATACGGGATTATTCGGTTCGCTCAAGCACAAGATCTCGCGTTCTCTCTCTGTCTACACTCGCTCGAGGTCACCGGCTGTTCATTCCACTGAGGTTACCACCACACCTTCCGTACCACTTATTTCATCACCGTCTCTAGACAGGCAACGATTAAGCCGAGCTAACGGATCCGCGTATGGTTATGGTAGCCATCAGCGACACCGTCTCGCCAACTCAATTAGGCCACGGAGGAGCATGGCGAGTACGTTGAGAAGTGGGCGCAGCACCTACTTCGATGGCCATCCATCGTCGTATGAGAGCTCAGATCTCAACTTTACCCAGCGATTGCTCATGGCGAACGAAAATGCGGTGACGAACATTGCAGATCTGTGGGTCGCTGCTGCGATGAATGTGGACAACGAAGAGCAATACGATCTGGAGGCAGAGATACCAACGGACGAGGGCATGGACGGGCAGGGCCTTCTCGGAACGGTTCGCGGAAGGCAGCCTTTGCGGAGCGTGGACAGCGTGACGATCTCGCCACAGCCACGTCCGTCGGTGACCAGGTTCGCAGCGGCCCGAGGTGTCCCCATGTCACGGACGTCCACGTTTGGTTCACCCTTGCCTGGTGGCCGTCTTTCTCGCCGGTCGTCTGCAAGCATCTTTGCCCACGCCGGTGTGCGGACTCCGCCTGCTGTTCTTGACGCGCAGTTGCGCGAAACAGAGCCATTAGATGGATTGGCGCCTATTCTGGAGCGCCGCGGGTCGGTGCACGGGATCAGTGGGACGGAGACTGGCGCTGCGGGGGAAGCGGCGGAGAAGCCACCCTCCCTTACATCCCAGCTTCCCATCTTGGTCATCCTTCAGTATGGGTTGCTGGCACTGCACAGCACCACACACGATCAAATATTCTTGTCTTATCTCGTCACGTGAGTTGAGTTATGCAGTTCGAGTTGGCGGGAGACTGATGAACTGAACGACAGAGACTATCGATCTGGAGGGTTGAATCTCAATCCAGGACATTTCTCACAATTAAGTGCGTGCTGTTGGCGTCTTGATTCAGGGTTTCGCTGATATCGTTTGTTGTAGTTGCTTTGATGTGTCTATTCCAGATCGTCTACCAATTTCACCTCTATCCGTGAGTGATCCGTTTGGTTCATCTGTCTTATGGGCTTGTGCTAATATCTTGTTTCAGCAATATTGGGCACGTGAACCCTTTTTGTTCGGAGTTGCAGAATTTCTAATGTTATCGTTAGCCCTCCCCGTGGACGATTCTCACACTTGGCAATGTTCCGCCTTGGATCGTTCTTGTTCATCCCTGCGTATCTCACCGTCATTCTTTACCGCGTCTTTGCAAGTGCGACAGACAATGGCAACATCTTCCTCATGGGTGGTAAGTCGGCAAAGGTCGCTCCAGAACCCCAGATCTAATTCTCGTCCCTTCTTCAGCCCTCACCGCGAGCACGTAAGTGCATTGATCTTCGCTGGTGCAAGGCTTGGCCTTCGACTGACTGAAACGCACAGCGCCGTTCGGTACTGTGGTAACACGTTTGCGTACACAGCTGTGGCCATCCTCCTCAACTACAGTACGTCCGCCTTTTCTTGTATATCCCCGTCCCGAAACTGACCTGACACCTCGAAATAGTGACGCCACCAGCGGCGGTTGGGTTCGCCAACGGCGCTGCACAAAGTATCGTGAGCCTTGCGCGGTGTTTCGGACCAATTCTCGGGGGCTACGTATGTCTCTTTCTGTGTCGTTCTGGTCAGACGCTGACGTGGCGCGCACTCTGCTTGTCAACAGCTCTGGGCGGTGAGCACGCAGAACGGTCCGTCGGGGTACGGGCTCGGGTTCTTGGCATGTGCTGCAGTATGCGCGCTCGCAGTCGCACACAGTTTTTTGATCCGGTAATGAGGGGGCGACTCTCCCCCTTCTCAGTTCATTTTCTTTATTCGTTATCGCAACCACGCCCATTATATATACACACACATGGACCTCAGTAAGCATGGATCGCACTCGATTCAAGCAATGTAGTCTGTATTCCATCGCCATTCAAGCCTTTTGTATGTAGATCCATCCCGAACGCGTCTCTTTCCGTTTGTTTCGTTTTGTTAGATAGCGTATAATCATCGATGAGCTTGTGAGTACGACGTAGGAGTCTAAAATGAAAGATACACTGTTTGTACTTGGAGTCATCCACGCTCTGTTCATCTCCATTTTGAAGGTCCAATGGTACACAGCCGTTCCACGAGATTCGTCTATACATAGCATCAAAATAGACAGCAGATAATGATTACAAGGGAAACGAATATCGATGAGATGCACCAGCGATCTGCATGGGAGAGGACGCATCAACTTGTAGTCCACAGTACAAGACACTGCCAGCCCACTCACGGATCACCCGCCCAAAATGTGCCACCTTTTTCCAAGACAAGACGCCTAGAGCGTTTCCACGGACGACGGCGGCTGTTGTACCAACGCATCGTCGTACCGGCGGAGCAGCAACCGCTCCACCCATCCGCCCTTTGGAAACGGCTTGCTCCACCGGTTGTGCAGGTGCACCGCAAAGATCTTGTGCAGCGCGAGGTCGAGCCCACCGCCTTCCTCGAGCCCATATCCCTCCGCCCACTGTCCGTCCTTGCGGTCAGGCTTGAACGGGTCTGGGACGCTGTTGTCGAGCCTGCACGCGAGGGGGTCGCTGAAGCAGAACGGGAGGATCTTGAAGGGGGGTATCGACACGGCGAGCAGGCGACGCCAGAGGCGGAGGTAGAGGATCGCGCCCCAGTCGGTCGAGGGAGAACGGGGTGGGGAAGAAGTTGCCATGAGATGGAATGCTTCGCAGAGATAGGGCGAGCGTCGCTTGAAGTGCATGAGCGCACCATTGAGTGCTTGGTACTTTTTGGCTGGGGAACAGGAAAAACCGGGTCGTCAGTCGGTGTCAAGGTCAGTACGGGAGGACTTTACCCCAGCAATCCCATTGGGTAACAAATTCGTGCTCGAGAAGCGGCTCTAGGTCGCGGGTGAGGAGCATATCCATGTCGATCCACATGCCCCCATAGTGCCAAATGACGAGCAGACGAACGAGGTCGCCGTCGACCCACGCTTTCTTGTCGTTGAGTTGAAGCAGCTTGTTGTTCTCCATGGCGGTGCCCTTGGCGAGAACGGGAATATCGACGGTAGCGATCGAGAAGGACTCGGGATAGAGTTGGAGGTATTTCCGCACGATCGGGTTCTCGCTGAGGTCGCCGTTCGACCAAAGGACGAGGTGGGAACGGGCAAGGTTCTGTGTAGCGAAAAAGGATCTGAGCATAAACTCTTGACGTTCCCCGAGCGGGACGAGATCGGTACGCCAGTAGGTATGGTACTGGTTGCGGTCTTTGGGTGGTATCCAGGGTTGATGGGTGTCGTGCTCTGGTAAAACGACGGTGCCAGCCAAGGCATAGCAGTCCATGCCCATCCGCACGGGGATGCCGGCTTGGACCTCGAACCGCTTCTTACCGTACAGTTGCTCCGTAACATTGTACGACGGGCTGACCTGGTCCGGGTTGAAACAGCCGGAGAGCTGCGTGATGGGATGGATCTCTTTGGCAATCCAGTTGCGATCATAAAAGACAAGGTCTATGTGAAGATGGGGCTCGTAGGTATGCCATACCCACCAGAGCCAGAGCAGCGCGATGGGTATCGCAAATTTCAAGATATTGAATATTGTTCGAGGTCGGGGCATTATCCCCGGTGGCTTGTGTGAAGATGCGGACCGCCTCAACCACCACCGGCGCAACGACAAGGATATCCGTGTCAAGAATGGACTAGATTGGTGACGTTTTGACGAATCGTGGTCGTCGTGAGTGGGCAGAACATCGTAGCGTACTGAAGACATGAACCGGGCGCTTCAACGTGGGAAGGGGTCAAGGGCAGGTACATAATTGACTAATGTACCTAACAAGTTCAGTACAACTTGAAGAGTTACCAAGCAACCGTAATGGTGCTGGCAGTCGTTCGTGGCAAGCCGGGACCAACGTACTTACATACCTTTCAGGTTCTGAATCGTTTATTGTAAACGCGACTTTAACGGTGGCTTGCATAAATTATCTTGGGTGGGGTCCCCAAGTGCCTCAAGACCAATTCTATGCAGTAGTGTCACTAGTGTACTGCAAGTCATCGTGTGAACTTCCAAAGGGCTAGTGAAGTGCCCTCGGACATGCGACAACTTGAACTTGAACGTTTCAGGCTCCTATATACCAGTAAACTTGATTTCCCCTTCGACAATACCCGTTTGAATCCACGGGTCTTGATTTTTCTTTCAGTCGTCCGGATCCTGCAGTATCCGCCGACTCTATTTTACCAGTCGGTGACAGCACCGTGACCAACTTGAAGGTGCGCAATTTTTCCCATACCGGTGCAGCTTCCCTGGAGGTTGTAAGCCGTTGGCTGATCCTTTCTATGTTATAGTAGAGATCGTGGTTCGGATCCCACACACACACTCTTGATCGCCATCGTCCACCGTGATTCTGCGTCTCCCAACTCCTGCAGCTCGAGAGTCGGACATACTTTACCACCAACGTTGTGGAACACGATGTCTCGGATAATTTCACGACTTCGAGGATACGTCCACTCAGTGCCTACCAGCCCAGTCGTGCCGAGCTCAGAGACAGCACTCTGCGTGACATGTGCGGCATTACGTCTCCAGAGACTATTACGCGACGGGCTTCCCGAGTCAAAAATGGTCTCCTTGGGCACCCTCCTGGATATGACTCAGAGGAGTGGCCAATGTGCATTTTGTCGACTCGTCACCGACCTCATTCGGCGTCGTTGGCGTCTCGACGACTACCCTGGGGTGGACGTCCGGGGATGCGAATTCTTTCTATCTGCGCAAGCGTGTGGTACTCTTGACCCCAACCTTGACGAGAAGAAACAAATGCACCGGTTGTATATCCATTGTTCCTCTCGCCCGTTCGACATATCCAACGCCCTCATGGCTTCCAGAGCAGCTGTTTATCTCGATATCCAGTTGCTGGAGGAGGACTCTCGCAAGGTCGGTCGTTCGAAGGATCTTCACGGACGCAGAGTCAAGGACAAGGTAGACATCCATCTGATCAAAAGGTGGTTATCACTCTGCGAAACCGCGCATGGAGACACATGTGAAACCGTGTGGTGGAAGTCTGGGCACGAGCATTTACCGGAATACGTGCGGATGATAGACGTGGTCCAGATGGCTCTGGTTCGTGCCAGCCCGAACTGCCGCTACCTAGCGCTTAGCTACGTGTGGGGAGGACCCGGTGAAGATTACTGGACGTCGACAGCGAACGCAGAAACACGGACGCGTCCGTCTGGTCTCGAAGAGTCTGTCCTACCAGATACCATCATGGATGCCGTTCGGCTCACTCGCCAGATCGGCGAACGTTACTTGTGGGTTGATGCGTTATGCATTATCCAAGACAGCCAGGAAGACAAAACCGCGCAGATATCCATCATGGATCGGGTTTACGGTCGGGCTGCACTCACGATCATCGCCGCAACCGGAGCATCTGTCCGCGCTGGTCTCCCCGGTATCAGGACACCCCGCATGCTCGACCAGCGTGTTGAATGCATTCAAGGACTGCATCTTTCCATACCGCTTCCACCACTTTCCGAGGCGGCTACCGACTCTGTCTGGAATACGCGAGGCTGGACTTTCCAGGAAGCTTTGCTGTCACGCCGTCGGCTATACTTCACCAAACACCAGATGTACTTTCAGTGCGAACGAGACGTTTGGTGCGAAGATTTCGGTGCAGAGAGCAAAACACTGGAAGGCTCCTTTCATCCATTGCGCTACCATGGATACAATATCTGCGATCTCGTTTCATACACGACAGTTGACATGAATCTCAGAGGTTATGAAGACGCCATTGAAAATTACTCACAGCGCCATCTGAGCGTCGATTCGGACGTCATAGCCGCAATAACAGCGTTGACGAACGCGATGACTAGAGCCCTGGAACCTCCCGGGAGCGATCCTAAAGACGCCTTTCGGTTCGGGATGTGGATGCGAAACCTGGATCTATCGCTGTTATGGCAGCCTAGATTCGATGCAATTCTGACCCGACGCGTCCTCCCTCGTTCTGATCCGATCCCCTCGTGGGCGTGGTCAGGGTGGAAGGGCGCAATCCAGTACGGAAGCGAGGCGCAGATGTTGGACGGAGCAGTTGCTGCTCACCATGATACGCCTGTGGAATCCCTCATTACAGATTGGCATCTAGCTGATGAAGATGGGAACATCGTCCGATTGGATGTCACCCGTATCCCACCCAGCTGGAATGTCGATGATTCCGCGGGTTCGGATAACCCCTGTGCACCATTCAAGTATGTCGCACCTCGAGCCGAGCCAAGTGCCCCGCTTTTAGATTTCTCACCCCCAAATGGCACACTCATCTTTCGTACTCGATGCGCCCGCTTCCAAGTCGTGACACCGGACGAGGGCGGTTTTCCTACAGCTCACACCGTCTTTCACATCCTTCCTGTCGATGAAGTAGCGCCGTATTACGCCGGGCGCATGATTCTACCCGTTTGTACACCATCACCATCCATCCTTGAACTCGTCGTCCTCTCCCGGTGCGATGGAACTATGGGGCTGTGGAACGAGAGCAGGTGGGGAAAAAGATATTACGGGTGTACGTTGCATGTTATGGCGCTGCAGGGCATGCGTCATGACTCCCGAGTCAGTAAACGAATTGGCCTTGGTGTTGTCATCGAATCAGCCTGGATGGAGAGCAAAGCAAGGGAGCGTGTAGTTTTGTTGGCATGAATGTCAGAACTTTGGGATTATTATTGAAGTTACCTCAGCAGAGCTGATCGTTCAACAAGCCCGCTCGGGTTATCACTGGATACGTTTTATCTCGCGTATACTCTGTTACGGTGATTTCACTTGTACATTAGACAACGAAGACACAAGGCTAATCGACAACATAGACTGTGCGCTGCATATGTCTTGAGTAGCTTCGAGTGAGCGAGTAGGTGAATACCCTATGGCATGCAACGAATTCAAGCAGTCCCCGCAACTATCAACTCTTCTAGTTTCATAGTGTCCATTCGAGGTACAATCCTGCATCCGAATGGAACCGGCTGGCTGTGAACAAGATCACTAGGAGGTTGTTCGAGCACAAATAAGTGCTCTCCACTCACATAGAGAGCCCACTTGTAAATTTCGGTTCCACGGATATCTCCACTCCATCCTCATCTAGGGGTTTCAAGATTTTGAAGACAGCCAGAACTTTGGCGATCAGAGACCATATGGACATGTCAGCAAAGTGTCTCCCGGGGCAGATTCGTCGACCAAAGCCAAATGGAATGTTTTCAGTTTCCTTGGGTTTGAGGGAACCGTCATCATTCAGAAATCGCTCAGGGCTGAACGCGTCCGGGTCGGGGTACGTAGCCTCGTCATGTGCCATCGCCCTGACAAAACCGGTCACCGAGAGAAGAAGAAAATGTAAGCCATGCGAACCACAGGTTGGTTAGGAGCATTGCACCTGAAAGTTTGACATATCAACAGGCCACCAGTCGTATAAACAGTGGTTGGAAGTACCCTTTGGTATGCGAAGTCCCCGATACTCGTCATCATCAATAGCAACATGGGGAACCGCTGCGAGATTTCGGAAATTCACTGCAGGAACCAACCAAGGAACGGAGTCGCTCACAGAGAGGAACGACCGGATTATATCTGAGGGTTTCCCGAAGGATAGCATCCACGAGGGGCAGGGAAGATCGATCGTCCTCAGTTGGTAATCTATCATTTCCCACCACAGTGTCGATTTGTGCCTGCGCCTTTTCCTGCACTGCTGGATTCAGCATCATCATGAGAAAGAAGGTCAGGAGAACCGAGTGGGACTGTTTTTCGCATTACAGTTAACAGTGTGGAAACTCCAGATATCCACACACCGTCTCAGACCCGGCTAGGATGGATAACAGTGTTAGTTAATAGAGATTGGACTGATAGTAAGGTGCGTGCCCAGAAAAGCGGTCGCAGCTGCTTCCTTGATCCCTGTCATCCACGGTTCACCCGTAGCGGTCCCTTTCGAACCTATACCTCCAAGTGCATCTTGCACCATAGATGGAGAAAGGCCGGAGTCCCTCTTGATGAATGTTGAATCAATACCTATAATGACACATGTGCGCCTTACCATTTTTTGTAAAGAATACTCGAATGCCGTTTCTACATAATTTCTCGTGAGCTGTCTTGCAACCTCCATGTCTCCTTTGAATGACATCCCCGGGAACCATACAGGGAGCTTCAGCACTGGAGATAACACGAATTATGAGGATCAAGAGAGGCGCACGATCAGCTCACCCATCGGGAAGGTGGCAACGATGATTGCAACGTCGAGACGCACAACAGAAAGTCCGACCTCTAGCACCTTGTCCACTATCTTGATGAGCTTATCTTCATGGGATGGGGGGTCATAATCATATGCGCTGTTCAGAACAACTGATGCGGTGTATCTTGACGTCATGTGAGATCGTGTAATTGACTCAACCTCAAACACATACTCGAAGATATGTCGATCCAGCCGGTCTGGAGCAGTGAATAGCTGTCGCAGGAAGTGGCACGCCCTGCGGTGCTGAAAGGGTATGAATATCTGTACTGCGTTTAACCGGAAGGTTTGTTGGAAAAATCGTCTATGAAGGCGCCATCTGTCACCATAGGGCAGAAAGGCAGTGTTGAAATCTAATCCACACCTAGGGCGAAGCGTCTGCATTCAGCGTAAGATGTGAAACAAATTTCTTACGGTTCAATGGTAATGAAGTAAGGACGGTCCGAATTATTCGAAGAGTGTTTGTCGAGTATATCCTTTGCGATCTTTTCCGAGTTGATGATGATGATATCCCTGCCCAACAGTCGAGAATAGACTATATCACCTGAAGGACCAGCTACGTGAGCATAAGGTTCTCATTCAGCGATGAGCATGCAGTGACTTTCCGTATCTTTTCGCCCACTCGCGATAGGTCAGCCATGGAGCATTTGTGTCAAGTCCAATGACATTCCCCACCCATGGTAATCCGGGGGGTCCAGGAGGTAACGGGAGTCTCGATCTTGCCCTGCCCAGGAATCGCCTGCCGAGGTAAATCAGAATCGAGCACCCAAGTGCAATGGCGGTTGTCACAGTAATCATGGGAGTAGAATCTGCATGCCGTGGTAATATGCGGAGACTTGCATTCCATTTATGCGAAAGATTCGAAGCCTTAGACCTGTTGGCGGCTCATGGGCGGCATCTGGGCGTGGGGAAAGATGAGAATAGAATACTATGACGTGGAAATCGACCATCCAGCAAGGCCAAGGTCAGCGGGTGGAAGTTGTCGAAGGACTTGTAAGGCAAGGAGGAGGGAGGAGGAGGAGCGTCGAACACTATGCTTTCTTTGAATGTTCAAGTCCCCCAGCGAGAATCTTATCTCTTGGGGCCCAGGGCTCGGCGTGACAGAAGTCCACTGTGACCATGATAGTAAGCAAACAAAGCAAGCTAAATAATTTAAAATATAAATATAAACACAGCTGCCCCGGGCCGATGATCGGGTGCAGTTACCTTGTTTACAAGGTCACTCCAGTTGGAATTAGTGGCTGTGGAGTCTCGATCCCTGTCCTCCCCGATATCGTTTCCGAGAATCTCCGACACTGGGGTTCCGTCGCACGTGCCTTAGGATTCTGATATAGTGGCTGTGACATCTACCTACCCTGCCGTCCCCGAGATCGTTTCCGACTTTTCCGACATTGCGGCATCCTTTATAATTTATAATATCTTTCTTTACGTTGCGCATACTCAATAACCGGTTCCTTTAACGCATTCCCACCATTCCGTTGTCTATTGATCCTTTGTGATAAGACATTCGTCTTCTACCTGTAGGTGTTCGTTAGGATGCGAGGTGAATAACCTCTCATCGAAATCTCGTAGCAACATTTTGCTATCCCTTCCTCGACTGCAAGACAACGCAACATAGGCATTGAATGGCGTGAGCTCGCCAGAAGGTGCCAGTGGGTTCCTATATCCATGATCACTTTGTTGATTGTTTGACCTTGTGATCGATGGTGCGTGAATGCGTATGCTGCCGTGAGCGGCAGTTGTGGACGCGTAAATCTTTTTCCATCCCTTGATGTTCAAGTTGGACGTTGAATGTTCCTTCCATTGGAACAAGTGGTAGCGCCCCTTCTAGACCTTCCAGTCATGTCGCAATTTCGTGACCCGCAGGCAAACCTGTACCCGCAGTACGGGTCTTGATACCCACAGCCTGTTCGTGCAGGTTCTGTCGTCAGAGGGTGTGCGACCATGACCACTC
>JBBPOD010000788.1:0-14140 GCA_038091255.1 Tylopilus intermedius | reverse complement strand
TCAAAGACTTTTTCCGCTCCATCAAGCTGGCGAATGTGTTGCCACCAAGAGCATGCTGTGGTCCTACATGGCCCTGAGAGATTTCGTATGCGTCCCCCCTTTTTTCATCTCACCAGCATATCCATGCTGACATGCTGTCTTACTTGTCGTGTCTCAACCAGGCGCTGTCAAACAATGTCCCTGTGTGCTGTAACTGTGGTCTGCATTCGCTGCGTTTGTTGGCATATTATGACGCCCTCAAGGCCCATCTCGACATCCTGGAGGCAATGCCTCACGCCACGTTTGCAAAACTGCCTCATCTCAGAATGCTCACTGAGGGTCTCAAAGTGCTCAAGGAAGCCTGTGAACTCAAGTATGGCGAAAAGTTGCTCTTGCAGTTGATGCCCCCGCCTGGGTGGGATCAGCACTGGCGACTCAACTTGAAGGTTCGTCTCGGGTACGAGTGCATCTCGCAGACTTTGTGGCGCATTGCAAGAGAGTTTGACATCAGCAGCTACAGCAACGTTTTGCGCAAAGAGCTGACAACCAAGTGGTGCGATTGTGGCTGTTCAACTAATCACTTGGGCGAGGTGCGCAAGAAGACGGTCAGGGAGGACGAGGAGAATAGTGGTGTTCGGTCAGGAAAGCAATGGGAGTGGGATGGTCGAGGTGAGGTTGCTGTTTTTCGATGTGTGGGCAGCTAGATGCGCATCTTGCAGGTAGTGGCATTCATGGGTGGGAGACAGCGGAGGACTGTTCACAAATCTCTACCCTACATCTGCACGACCCAGCCCTTTACCACTTTCGCAGGCGTTCTCTTTCTGTCCCCAAACACTGGCAACTCCCCACCTGCAACTGCACACCTCTTGACCATCACCAATGCCTCACACATCATCATACAGGACCCGTTGCTCTCTTCTGCAACTGCTGCTCTTGCCCACCTCACCGACCCATCCTCCATGTTGGTCATCCACCAACCGCCTTCCAACATATTTGGTCCTGCAGTCACTGTCATTCTAGCACATGGTGCATCGTAGCAAACATTGCAAATAATAATGACTTGAGTCTTCCTGAAGCGGTGGAAAAAGAGCCGTGGGGCATAGTACTGGCACATGGTTCCTTCAAGTTAGTTTGAACCTCCGCAAAAAACAAGCTGTCTCGACGACACACAAGTTCATCTATTGCAAACTCATTGACATCATCACTACAGGTCTTATTGAAGATGTCCCGGCTTCGACCTCAATGAAAGCCAAGGCAGACAAAGAACTAGTAATCAGCATTAAGAAAGCCACAAGCCCGGATGAGGTTGTGCCCAAACAGAAACACATCCAGAGTACGTTCACTTTTCCACTGATGTTGCCATAGAATGCATCGTTTACACCTGGGATTACCATAGTTCCATCTCATTCTGGAGTGGCCTATGCACTCAGCTCGTATTATCTGATGATGTTCGGACATTCAAAGAGCTCATCACCGTCCACAAAGTCTTACAGGATGGTCATCCTAACATGTGTGTCTGGCCCAATATATCCCAGTTTTCGTTGCTGCTCATCGATAATAATACAAACTATCAAGGAGGCTCATGGTCAGACCAGATGGCTTGAAGTATGTGCTCATACTGTAGCCACCAATGGTCAAAGAGGTGTGCTCCATCCCTCATTCTGATACTGGATCCACCTGAATGGGTGCTAGGATATGGATCTCTGATTCGAACGAATGTCCAATTCATTCTCACTAAGCTTTGATTCCACCATCTGCACCCGGAATTCAATGACCTGTTCAAGTATGAAGAGTACATCTCCTTCACAGGTATCGGCAATTCTAATGAAGGATAAGAAACACGAACTGATAGAATTCTCAGTGGCTCAGAGAACAATAGATACAAAACTATCACCGCCCTCGTGGGTTTGCAAGACCAGATCGAGTCCTTCCAGAGGATGGTTTTTGCACACTTCAGGCACTCAGCCAACAATGAATGTTGAATTTCTTCCTTGGTACTACTTGTCAAGGAAAGTTGGGTTATTTATCGGTTTATAACGAGCATGCTAGTATGGGCCCTGTACCAAAGTAAGGTCCTCATATCAACTCAAGGTAGTCATTGACCCTTCATCAGGAACAAATGACCACGAGGCATTAGAGCCATTGTGCGAGCGTTTCAATGCACACCACTATAATTTACGCAGATTCTATTACGAGTGTTCCAATCTCCGGTATCTAGTCGGTCTCATCAATGTACCCAAGCTTGGTCAGGTTAGGATTTTTCTGTCATCATGCACCCGCAACTAGTCAGTCATCATAAAATTCTAGGAACCCCCCAAGCTCCTCAATTCTGGTAATGCCCCCGACCTTCCTGCACTGCCAAAGTCTTTGACAATCCCCTCCCCGGCATGCACCTTTGCATACTTCGCAGCATCGTCAGTGTTCCTTTGCTTGAACCAAGATCTTGGCATGAACCCACGATCTATGCAATCCCCCTGATGGCTTGACATGGGGAATGTCAGTGGACGAGGATGAGGAAGGGTCTAAAGCTGGTACGGAGAGCGAGGAAGCATCGCCGACACTGGCAGCACCATTGAGTGCTGTACCCACTCCCCCAATAGATGCTTACACCTGAGCGTTGCAGTTGGTTTCTTGTCTTAAACAGCCATTTCATGCACTGTTGCTCCAGCAACAATCTAATGAGTTCAAGCACGTCGCTGCTGAGCACAACATTGTTATTCCAGGCTTTGACAACCGGATCAACTTTTCCAACTTGGACGTTGGTACCGGAGTCATGGAGGTATTGTGATGCAGTTCACCACAGGGCTCCGCTGAGTTTCATTGTATGTATATTTTTCTATCGTGTTCATTCCTAGCAATCTATTTTCGCACTGCAGTTATGTGACTGCTTGCCTGTGATATGTCGAGTGGGCCATAACAGGGCATGGGGAAAAACACAGGATGGGAATGGTTTTACATGTCCTGTGGGCTGGTATGAATACTGCTATGCTGGTCGAGCAGCAGAGTCATTCACGGTGGCGGTGCTCCTCAGAGAGACTTTTTGACTCACCATCTCGCTCTCGTACAAGTGTTTGGATGAAGGCCCTTGAAAATAAAATAAAAAAATGCTTACACTGACGATCTCTTGGAAATCTCAGGAGTCTTCATCACCGTAAATGTCGGCCGTAGTATTCAATAGTACAACATTGACTTGCATGTCATAATGCCATCCAGTTTCCTGACCTGCGCATGCACTTCCTGCCAACGGTCCCAATATCTATCCACCAGGGCAGGGTGTGTGTCCTGAGCTTGGCTCTCAGTATCCCAAGCAGTCATGCACATGTGGGGGTGAATGGCAACGATGCGAGAAAAGAATGCAGCCATGGCGGGCACAAATTCGACTTTGATGGCCGAGTCAATAACGTTGAGCAGTGTCAATTGTGGCATGGTCAGTCCGAGGCTCGCCGGGGATGGCGAGGTATTGGTGTACTCTTGTAGGTTTATGGCGAGCTCAAAGCCACACAGCAATGGACATTTTTGAAGGAGTTGTAACAGCCCGTTGGGCATGATCCTGCCTTGCATCCTCCAACCCCACGAAGCATTCTTAGGGCAAACGTGATGGTGATGGTGAGGGCAGCGTCAACGATGATGCGTCATCGGTGTTGTTGTTGGCATCGTAGTCGTTCATTGACACGTCTCCTGCCCGTGTTCGCAGGTGAGAATGAGGCCAGTGAGGTGAGGCTGAGGGAACAGCGAGGGAAAGGCGAGGGTGTTTGTGTTTGTAGGCGAGGGCATTCACATTTGTAGGCGAACAGGAGGGAATGGGAGCCAAACAAGGGCCGGGAGTGGGGGCGCGCCATCATGTTGTTGGTAAGGAGGTGTTGTCAGTAAGGCAGTAAGGCCAAGGGTGAGATGTGCGCATCACATCATCGCCTTGTGGGTTGGGAGAGGGAGAGGGCCGGGGCCAGGGGTAGGCAAGAGCATGATCTCGTCATTGCATTGTCATGTCGTTGGTGTCATTGTTGTGAGGTGGTGGGTGGGGATGAGGGAGAGGGCAAGCCAACGCTGTTGCGTGGTCGTGAGGTAGACAATAGCATCGGCTCCATCATTGTCATGAAAATTTTCAAAAAAAGAAACCACAAGATAACATACCACCCAGAGAGAATGGAGAGATTGAGCCACAACCACTACTCCAAAGTCAACAACTCGGACAAGAAAATCTTAGGAAAGTCTTGATGCAGCTGACAAAGCAGTTAGCATCACGGCCCAACTTACATAAACACATAACTTTGTAAGAGGGCTTGTGGTGCCACCTCAGAGGCTCCAGGTGACATGAGAGGTCATCTACAACACAACACCACACCACTTTTGGGCAAATGTGGAGTTGCCAACCGGTACTCGTAGGTTGGTCTCTCAGACCAGTTTTCCTTGTAGGGGGAAATAGGTCTGAAAGACCTTTCGAGGCACGAAAAAGTGCTGCCAAGGGTGATCACGGTCACAGCATCTTTGTCAAAATATGACTGATGTATGCAGCGCGCTCGAAATTACTAGACACAAGTTCAGCGTGCTGCCAGTGCTAGCTAGTCGGATCCAAGAACAAACTCACCACGGTGACCACTACTGGTATGGTAGAAACCATCATTTCCCCATCCCAACTCTTTGGTCCCCACCGCAGACCCCCTGCGGTGGATGTGAGCTTTATAGGTCGGCTCGAATCAACTCTAACACATCCCATCAGGTCCTGCTCACCGCTAGGGTCTCCTGGCCCTCTTTTTCAACGCAGTGGGTTTGTTTCAACCATGCACTCGTTCTCTTCACTTCTGCGGTGTATCCTTCGGTGCCTTCAACAATGTTTTCTTGAGGCCTCTCAACTCCCTTGACAAAATGTATGTACATAGCCCACATCTCACCACGCCTCGACTTCGACCCATCCTGGAGCATCTCCCTGGCATCCAAGGACCCACATAAATCAGGTTAATACTCAGACAAAACTATTCGACACTGTCCAGGGGCATATTCTCTGCATCATAGACATCTGAGGTGATGTTTCTGCCCTCAATGATCTCGTGCACCACTGGCAAGCAAATGCAAAAGCAATCATACAAAGCGGCAATTTCAGTTTCTTTGGTCAGTGATCTGCATTCATAACTTCCCCCCCATTTTTATTTGCCTCTGACGCATCTCTCCTCCAGAGAGCGGCAGTCTAGAGAGAATCAATGACTGCACCCCGTTGCTTACAATGAATTCTCCTCTCATTGCTACCACTCAACCGTGACGCAACCATCCTATCCCCAGACAATACCCCTGCCACAATCCGCTCCACTGCAGATGTCTCCCTTATATCCGAGTCTCCTCTTCTCTCAGGTCAAATAAATTGCAAATCCCCATGTTCACTGTCTGGGGCACTTGTGAAGATGTTGTCATCCTCGAAAAATCCCACACCAGTGCCTATGCCATCAATAACTTGCACGTGGTAGGCGAAGCCACGATGCGTTGCCTCGATGTTGGTGGTATGAATATTACCTGGGACACCAGGTGTTACCCCCTGTCAAGCGTTTGTGTGGTCCTATCGAGGGCACTGACAGAAGTCGGCTAGCTGAGTGCCTCGGTACTAGTAAGTCTGTATGCTGTTTCCGTGGTTTGCTTATTGGCCATCACATTGTTGCTTTTGATTTCCCCCGTGCTGTCGCTCCCTTTCTGTATTAGGCGCCTAACTCCTTGATCGCCCCAAACTTGTACAAGTCTCATCATCATATGTGCCCAAGTGTTAGACTCTGTTTCTTCCTCCCCTTCGATCATTTTCAGTGAGGCATGGGTTAACTCACTGGATTCATCCCCTCTAGTCGACCCACCACACTCAAGAACTTCTCACACACAGTTCGCAACCACGTACCAACATCAATTTTTGTCTCAATTGTTGCACCTTCCCTGCCATGAGTCCCAATACTTGTTTCCTTTGGCAACTCCATTAGTCCCAGCATTGGTCAGTCACTCCCTCTGTTTTAGAGCAAGAGTTTTTACCTGGCACTTCTCTGTCAAACAGATGTCAAGCACTCCGGTTCTCTTCAAGAACAAGGAGTCCACTAGGCAGTCCACCGGAGGCACAGCTTTTCTTGGCTCGGAGGACGGTGATATCACTCGCAAAAGTCATCCTTTGACAGCATACCCTATGGTCACTAAGGAGGCAGCATTCTGTGGTCTTGGTGGGATAGTTCACTTCAACCTGATTCGAAACCTCAGTAAGGAATTCCCTCCCACACTTTGCTGGTAGATATTGGTGTGGATATGCACGAACTAACCGACCAGCACCACAGGTGTGTTCTATTGTTCCTCAGCTACTTCTCTGGGCTCGAGATATGGGATTGCACCAATCTAGGTGTTGAATCCCACTGCTCCTTCATGGGGACATGTCATTTTGGCAGTGTTCTTCCATGACCATCGCAGATGATAGTGATCTATCAAGCTTGCAACCCCTGATCGGCATAATGTGAGTTAGTTTTGGAGCCTTCATCCCATTGCTCACGTGGATCATTTGGTAGCTCCAAGATACAAGATCAATCTGTAATACTTATTTATTCGTTGCTCTCCCACGAGGGCCTCGAGACGTTGCTCAACAATGTATCGCCTTTGCCTCAAGTGAATTTTTCAGTGTTATTGTGAGTTTGGATACAGCATTCTTTGGTTCAGTGAATTACTCACAAATTACGTCCCAGGGTATGACTAATGTTTGTCTCCATGTTCACACTCGGATCTGCGAGTGCATCTGCATCCATAGATTACCCAATGGAGAGGCCCGTCATTGCAAACCCAACCTATTGCATTCCTGGCAAGCCCAATGAGGTCTTCTTCCAAATCTGCACAATCGGCAGTACATGATGTTCACACGACAACATGTCACTGGACACCATCTCAGGATCAAACGAAGAGTGGGCAGGGTGCACAGTGGACAGGACCATCTGGACAGTCTTTACAGAACTATGGCAGACCCAGTCTAGTGTACTAGGAACAGATCGCGTGATGTACTTGGATTCATAAAAAGCTTGGCAGCATGTAGTCCACTGCAGTTTGCGAGGTATGACTTGGCCTCATTGTATTTGCAAATGGTGGCGATTGTCTATAGTCAATGATTTAATCAGTTGCACATTGGGGCTACACATTGAATATCCCCTATGGAAGGCCGGACATTCGTGCTCACTTTGGCAGATCATTTTTAGGCTCAGCACCCTCGGCATTTTGGCAGGATGTCAGGTTGTGTTTCATCGATGGAATCCCTCAAACACCACCTTGGCCGAATGACCAATGTGCTGAATGACATAGTGACATAGCGCGTGGCTAATCTAATAAATAACTGATAGTTGATTATGCCTTCTGGTCACGTTCTACATGTCTCGTTCGCATTTGAAAGGCTATTGTCTCGCCCAGGCAGGTTCGCAAGCGATGACATTGAGATGTACAGGGCCACGACCAGACAGAGTTCTTGGCCATTGGTTTTAGTGGTATGGGGTTCAGAATGTATGATACTACACATCTGTGCAACAAATGTGTACTCCAACTGTTTTCATGCCTTCGTCTTTCTGCTAGTAGCAGAGAAAAAACGCACCATAGTCAACTCTTGTGCTGGACCTGCTTTCCGGCAACCCTACCCACGTAGGAACGAGAATGGCGCATCATTCCCTGACACCTTAGAAGAACATATTCAAACTGTCTTGGCATGCCTTGATGTTCTCACTCATAGAAGTATGGATCGAACTGCCCATCATACTGGTGCTGGTGCCCCTTTTGTCTGCCTCGAGCAAGATCCCGCAGGTGATGTGGTGAGTGATCAATGCTCGTGCCAGTGTGATTGCCTGTTCACCAAAGGTAAGAGTGAGCAAACCTGCCTATTGCAAGCCTAAGCGGTGCTTAAACATAGTGGTAACCCATCTGAACCATGCCGGGGAAGAGCTCAAGTGGACTGTTGAGCATGCACACAATAACTTGAAGGGCAGATGATGAATGCAGTGCACAACGAGGTGCTCTCAAGCATCATGACCATATAGCCGATATAAAATCCATCCTGCCATGACCTGTTCACATGTCCGAGTCGGTACATGCAGAATCAGATTGATGAAGCAGATGTTCATCATGGCAGAGCAACTTGGACCCATAGCAGACTCAGATGCCAGTCACTTGAATGGCAATAGATGGTACTGGGGGGTGGATCTCAGGATGGGATGGGCGAGAGAGGCACTAACGGTGAAGTAGGATAGTGCGAGGACGACACCTGTGTACATGTTCGTCATGCAGGATCAGTCAGCTTTGCATGTTCATATGAGATCGGGTAGGACATGAACGGCAGCACGATGCGACTCCCGTGGCATCAGGGAGTGCCCTGGAATCGATTGGAATGGATGTGTCGACAAAATGAACATGCAGAGTCGAGATATAGGGCCAGGAGGTCCAGGTCGGAGCGTGTTGAAGGCAAAGGGGTCATCGAGGTTGGTTCGGACTGCCCAAACATTGTCAAAGGCGCCTGAATACGATGGGATACATCACAGAGAATGAGTGTGTCATCCAAACGAACACACTACATCAAAATAGAGAGCCGGGAGACCCTAGAGGCAAGCAGGATGCGATGGTACGTATTAAACCCCATTCAAACTTGAATCACAAAAAACGTTGGCGATGATGGTATAGAAACATGGTGGACGATGCCAGTGGGTGCTGCACATGGTCGCTCGGCCGAGGCAGTGTTCGAGGGATTCCAACGACAAAACACGACCTGACACTGGCATCCTGCCGAAATACCGAGGGCACTGAGCCTAAAAACAATCTGCCAAAGTGAGCATGAACGTCCAGCCTTCCATAATAGTACCCATTGTTAGCCTTCAAGTTGTCTCAAACACCACTGACAGATTGACAATCAAATTGGTTCTAACTGCAATCATCCAGTCATGCCAATTCCAACACGTACATCCCAATGTTGATCATGCAATTGCATGCTACTATGACGGAGGAACTGCCCAAGCTGAGCAATCAACCCACCCACAATGATCACAAGACTTAGCATGAAGCGTGAGTTTGCGATTCTGGCATCATTGGGCAGGTCAGACTGTTGGTCCCACTTCAGGAGTCACTCACTGCTAATATATTGCCCTGCCAAAAAGAGTGCATCTTGCTGATGCTCTGTTGGTTTCTTAGAGGATCAGGAGCATTATTTATCTGAACACCCCACTGATTAAACCCAGTAAAATATAACTATACTAAACATCAACTATATCATTGTCTGGACTAATCTCCAGTAGCTCCGAGTGATAATGATGATCTCTTTGACAACTAGAGAATTTACACACATCATAATTTCCAGGACTCATATAATGTCATATATACACACAGTATCTTTACGCAAATCCGACCTAGTCGCATATGTGAGACGGATCACAGGAAACTTAGATTTGCCGAAAACAACTATAATGGCACACTCACTCACCATTTCGGTTGATCGTTGTCACAAATCCATGTCTGAGACCAATTCACCATCAACGATCGATGTATCAGACTCAGGGCAGTCATCGATGGGCTCGCATAGGTGCTTAGATGATGTGTAAGTCCACGCAAATGAGAACGAGAAGCAAAGTCTGTCCGCACGTTGAATCTATTTGCGTGCACCAAGCCACTTTGCTCTTTGCACTCGTAACCATACCTAATGTTGGTATTCAGTTCAGGGAGAGAGACGTAAGCCTGACAGGACGTGTACTTACATGCAACTGGGTCTTCTCGGGACAAGTGTGGAATCTGGAGGACATGGATCGTCAACACGCATGACAATCCGCCATATCCGGAAACTAGCTTGCCTCTCTTCTTCTTTTTAATCCACCAGCGCCACAAGGTGTCCTGGAAGAAATCAGTCCAACACCTAGAGCAAGTCCAGTCGTTCTTCGACCACGTCGCAAACTCGTCCACCGCACACTCAAACATATCCGGGATGAGTCTGGACCACTTGCCGTTCAGTGCTTGCATGAGCCCCTTTTCGGTGAGGTTGGAAGACAGGTTCCCTGCCACCAACGATGTCCTACATAGGTGTCCCTTGAGATCGTCGTAGTCTACAAGCATTGTCAACAAGTTTCTCAAATATGTTGTGAAGCTAGAGAAGAAAATACACACTGAATTCGTTCCACAGGCCGGGGACTACATCCGCTGGAGAGACATAATCGTCACAGTGACGGCCTATTCCAACAAATTAGAAGAATAGGATGAGTCCGAGCAGACGATGAAGCATACACGAGGCAGTCTGGACACGAACGTTGTCCAGGATAGCCAGAGTGTACGAATAGTACAGTGAAATTACATGGCGTTTCTCCAGCAGCTCATTGAACGCGTCGGCGAGGAACTTTGTGTCGTACACGCCATTGTCGTGTATTGGGAGATAAACGAACATCTCTTCTTCATAGCAACGTAGAATAATGTGAGGACCCGCAAAGAGAGCCATTCTCTGTGCGTCACCTGTGAAAGCTCCGTCGTTAACGTTTAGCAAAGCAGAAATCATCGGACTCACTATCAGATAGGGCCACGCCACTCTCGTCGGCAACAATGGCCCATTGAACGAGTAATGTAAGAAAAATCACTGAGGCATCCATCTGCTTAAGCTCTTGCGGTGAGAATGGGTTAAGGAAGTCCTTTAGATCCGTATAGCTCTGCTGGAAATCCACTTTGAGACCCGTGTTTCTTGAGCTCAGACGTGGTCCAAACAGATTCGACATGAGCCAGATTCGATACATGGCCCGCTGGAAACGAGCCGACTCTATGTGCGACAGTGTGTTCGTCCTCAACGTCGGATCCTTTTCCCTACGGCGTGTCAGCAGAACGTCCGGGAACAACAGGAGGGGCGCGACTGCACCTCCAGCTGAACAGATCTTCAAGCTCGCCCATCACACGGGCATTGCAGTCGAGAAGGCGCTCTTCTTCACGGGAGGGTGTGTGATTGAGCACGTCGTTCTCGCTTGGAAGATCCATGATACTCTGTGGGAGACATGTGGATGCCTGACTCCGGGCAAGTCGTAGAGCCTGAGGGAGGACGGGCCTAACGCGGTCATACACAGAGGGCATGACAGATGAGCTCAGTAAAGTGTCACGTCAGTACAAAGTCAGTGCCCCGTCGGCCTGCAGAAACAGGGTATTAAATCACTGTGTTGAGAATCACGGCAGGCTTGAAGATGGCCTCACCTCTGTTCACGCAAATGAATCACAGTGCTCTTAATGACTTGGAGGTGAACGAGTTGCAACGTGTTTAAGATAAAAATGACCAATATTTTAGTCTGTCATTTAAGTCTGTCGTTGGGTAAATGCGTGACATTTAATTGTGATGAGTTTACCGACTATGATACTTTGTGTGTCATTGAAATTGAATTTAGAGGCAACACGTCGAGTCATGGTTTCATATGGACTTCATGAAAAGTATCTTGAGGCTGGTCACTCAATACTGTCAACTTCTTAGAAGGGTGATCCATTGATTCATTGAGGAACTCTCAAGTCCGGAACCTTTGAAATCGAAAAGTCGGGTCTGATCACCGCGATTACATAACATAATCTTGGAAGTACCACAAACCACGCTTCGGACACTGGAAATATACCGGTTATCAGGGCAACCCGAAGACAGAGTTTTCTGTCTGGTAACAAGTTTCAACCAATGACAGTTAAGCAGCATGGAGCCTTCTGTGCTCCGCCGGAACATTCTCCCTATTATCCCAATACATGTGCTTATTAGGTGTTGCGTGCTCCCAAACCTGACCTGGCAAGAAGGTTTTCTGCGCAAGGCATTTCTGTTTCTGGAATCTGCTGAAGCTGGACAACAACCTCCCGCCGGGCCTTCACCAAGTCAGGATACGTGGCCAGCACCAGATACGTGGTCTCGTCGGTACCAGTGGCATACTTACATAGACAGCGGTCACGAACATCTCGTGCTTGGGAAGTGACAGAGAACGAGGGTGGTTGGAGTGACGTCTGGAACGGAGTTGGAATCCAATGCAGAACGTGTGTCGTTGCTGATGGTGTTAGGCCTGCCTTTGAAATATATCGGGATCACTTTGTCAATACGGGCTTGGTTGGGAACACTTCTCACCCATGAGTGCAACACGAGCAGAGTTGTCTGACAAACAAATAGTAAACGGGGCTTCGATCCCCCAACTCCCACAAAGTGGGGAGGGTTTTCATGGACGGAATCTTTCCACTCTTTGCCAAAGGACCCGTGGAAAAACCTTTGCTTTCGTGTCACTAGTAACCTGCAAACTTGTATCCTACCCCTACCTCAGCCCTCACTGGCTGCGCATGTCCACATCAGAGTGGCAAGATGATACTGCATGTTCCACCTCTGAAAGCCCCCATGCACGACAACGTCTTCGAGGGCTGAGAGTGGGACGAACTTGCGTGTCGTCGAGGGAGAAGGGAGGTGGGGATACCCGCAATAGGTTTTGAGTTGGATACCTAGCGTGGAAGACGAGGAGAGATTCTAGATGGAGGACGTGAGGGGACGATAGGAAAGGAATGGGATGTGCGAGCGAAAAACGTACCATAGAGCACCCGTGCAAAACGCTCCCAGACAAGGCATGCGAGCACAATCCCGATGCCAAGGGGCATAGGGATGCATTCGTCGGGGGTGCTCATCTGTGTCTCTCGAGTTCCAATGTCCATGTTATCTGCGCCACCGATGCTATCAAGGAAATCGAGGCCGAGTCGACCCATGGCTTCGCATTTTATCTTTTCTGAACCAGCGGGAATACCGGTAGGCTTGGTGAAGTCTTTTCCGGAAGAGGCGAGAGGGTGCCCCTTTCCATGAGCCGCTGGACAGAGAAAGGGGGGAATTTGGGGAGGGAAAGTCGTTCAGGGGCTTCACATCCTCTGACTGCGGACGCCAGACGAGGACAATGGAGGATACTTGAGAGAGGGCATTCGAAGCCGCCGATTGAGCACCGTGACTTTTTGAAATGTACAAAGGGCAATATCTAAAGGAATACGAGTCAAGTTCGACACGGCGTGAAATGGTGGAGATGGAAAGGCGTACTCGGGCTCGGGCGACTGCAACTACAGCCAAGAGCTCTGACCGTAACCAAGTAGAGGTGTCGCGACTGGATGCATGCTGATGTGAAGACTTGAAGTCACCCTCGACGGGGACGTCGGTGATGAGGCTTCTCACTGCAAGCAACAGTGTTCTTGATGGATGGCGACGAGCCAGTGTCGAGGAGGAACAGGGTTGTTGTTAGAAATTGCGATAGCTGGTGTTACATAATTTACGAGTCCATGCCATCGATTTGACTGTAACGAGGTTGTCGTCAGCCAGTCGCCACTCACCACGGCCAGCCGTGAGGTTGATGTCAACGGAAGAAATCTGGCGGGGATAGGAGTGCCGAGACATCATTACATTAAGTACTAGTAGGCAAGTTGACACGCACCGCGGTGAGATCACGACTGGTCAGACGACCGACTCGGGAACCTACCCAGAAGGTCAACCAACATGCGAAAAGGGTGCACACGCACCCGCACTCTTCGTCCTGAGTCCGACTACTGTAGCTGTCTGTATTGCCCGACTACCTCTTGGGCTACTCTGGTGACCAGACCGTCAGCGTTCAGTGCATCTTCGAGTTGTCTGTGGTCGACTTGTGTTCAAGCAAGGGCTGCGTGAACTATCGATTCCAAGTACTTGTAACAAATTTCTATGTAATCGAGCACCTAGATATGCCAGTCCAGACAGTCAGCCCATTTCCCCGGCAAGAGCTGGGATATCTGTTGTCGCCTCTGCCGGGTAGACACTAGTTTGGTGCGCATAAGCTTTCCTAGCAAGGGAAGTGCGAAACCAACACTCACGAGATTGATTTCCTTCGACAACGTTTTCGCCCTCCTGATTCCTTTCCACAATGCGTGCGATGACTCGAGCACCGTACATATGGTGGTCTATCAGCCATCGATCGACCAACGACGTTGAATCCTTACCTGGGTTGATGCCCTCGACCTACGTGGACGGACAAAATCCTTGAAGGGCTTCTCCATGACCCATCCGGCGCAGCAGCATATTCCCCGCGGCCAGTGTCCTTCAACCAAGAATGTTCCAGCCCCACGCTGGGATAGTCCAGTCCTGCACCGACCAAGTGGGTCTCCTTGATCTGACCATCCGACGACCGCAAAATATGCGTCCGCACATCGTGAAGAACAC
>JBBPOD010000787.1:0-14149 GCA_038091255.1 Tylopilus intermedius | reverse complement strand
AGACTGCAGTTCAGGATCACGCCGGTAGCAATACTTCGGGTGCACAGACTGCCGTGGACTTGCAGTCCTTGGGAAGTCCGAGTCGCCACGTGCTCGTCAAAGATACACCCTTCAAGACGTGGGCTCTTCATACAGCCTTACGTCCGATAGGTTGACCTCCAGCGTTTAGATGGTATGGCCTCCTGAACTACTCATCTCTACACAGACGAGGTCGACCTCTTACCCCCTCAGTTCTACCCCACCTGGAAAGAAATGGACTCTCAGGATAAACCAAGGTATTCTGCCAAGTCTATGTACTGTCTCGCTTGTAACGTGCTTCCGCTCCACTGGCATGGGATCAAAGCTGCAAGCTAAGAAAGGTGCACTTAGGCTGGACTACCGCACCTTCGCGATACAACCCTCGAGCACGTTCCGAGTCGAAGAAGGGTGACGGAACACAACATTCTGAAAGAGCCTTCTTGCAGCATACTTGCGAAGTGCGTTGTCGTCACACCTGTCACGGAACTCGTCTGATTTACCGAATGCCGATTGCAGCCATCTCCAGCGGCTAGAAATTGAACTCGATGCATTATATACATACATCGGAACTGACCCAGTCGTCATGGGCTTTCCCGAGTTCGCACGGCGCAGTGCAAACAAACGGGCTTAGCCCATATGGAGCCAACATCACTGTTGATATACACGTAAGGTTATTGAAGGAACGTCAACCTTTGCCGCCAGAGCCAACGCTTCCGGTTGCATATTCTTTACCTACTTTTCAGTCAGCCTGACAGAAACTCCGCGAGAAGAGAGCGGATCGAGTGAGAAAGGTCCCGATGACACACCTCTGGAAGAGCAATCGGACGATGGTTTTGTAAGCAACCGAGGCCAGGTAAGTAGTATCCATATTTTCCAACGAGAAAGGCTGACGCGCGTGATGGGCGTGGGCAAGACTAAGAAGGGTGGTATGAGAGGGAAAGGTCGGGGCGGGTGGAGGTAACTCAGGTTCGTCAACAGCCTGAAGCTCTTAGTGTTCTTGAGTGCTCTTGTTTTCCGATGTTTTGGTTCGTACACTTCAACAGAGCTTTCCCATATGGGGGTCACATCATATGATGTTCTTGAGTTTTCAGCGACAACTGCCAACGGCACTTGCGAGTTCAGCCCGTGGTCAGATCGACGGGCCTGGGAAGCGTCGCCTCGCCGTGCGACGAGGCATCGATATACCGTTCTATTATGGACAATTCAAAGGACGCACTGTTCTCGGACGCCGTTAGATGAATATGTAACCAGGGCATGGACTGTCAGCGTTCTTCGGACGTCGCTACGGTCTGGAGCAGGCTTGCGAGAGTGAGAGGAGTAAAGGGAGTACGGACGGGCAAGAGCGCGAAGACCTCAAACGACTGCACGGGCCCGTCTGGGGGTGTGGGCTGCGGTGCGGGTGGGAAAAGCCTCGCAGCGAGTGCCTGAGGAGAGCCATGCAGCTGTGCTTGAGGCCCAGCAAGGAGGAAGCTGCGAGGCACCAAAAACGGAAGTTTGAGGCAGGGTATGATGGGTGCGTGCGACGAAAAGGAAGTGAGCGAGCACGACTGGACGAGCGAGGGGTAGCGGCGTGGACTCGGAAAAAAAGCCGGCGCCGCGCTGCTTACCTACGCTCGTCCAAAGACATTGCTCTGTGACGCTACGCTGTTAAAGAGCGTCACTTCAAATCAGAGGGTGACATCAAGCAGAATTCGGTGCAGTTCGATCATAACGGTGGCTCGCAGGGAGGAGCAGAGCAGGAATGAGGATTTAGGCAAAAGCCCGAAGCACTGTGAGGGCGAGCGAGCTGCGAGGTGAGATGGGCGCCAGGCAGGACACTGAGTGAGCCCACGTGCAACGGACAAGCAAGGGAGTGGCGGGTGCGTGCGCAAACGCGGCGCTAGAGAGCCGGCGAGCTGGCAAAGACGCGGAGTATCGCTTATATAACGGGTAAGATTCAGAATGCGCTGAGTTTGAAAAAACCAAGGATGATTTTTCCCTCTAGACCAGCATGGGCTGCATCCAATCTAACACGAGCGCGAGCACGAATCGAAATTGACCAAAGACCACATGTACAGTCGTTGGAATAGGTGCATACCTAGTGCTCGGTTTGACGAATTTTTATGAGTCTCGCGCGGGTCGTCTTGAACCCCCATCAAGGGCTGAATAATAGGGGTCGTTGACGTGAGTCTGGTTACTTCGTAGTCTTGTTAATATGCTATCTTGTAACAACTCCAAGCGCGAAAAATATCACTGCGACATGCTTCGACTGCCTCTGTGGGGTTTATTACCCGGTAACAACGATGACCATGTCTCCCCCAGACACGTCGGAAATGTTTGCGAATATGTTGCGTGGCGTTCCCCGATGATCTGCATCACAAGTCAATCTACAATGGGCTCACCTTCCCGGCCTCGGCCCTGTGCGCGATGGTTACTTCTCTGGGATGGAATTTAAATGCGGGAACCCCGCAGCCACGACAGAAAACTCAGAATCCGCTCAAATCAATAAGGCGTTTAAACCCCTACCCGCTCGACACCCTCAGACTGGCGTGGAAAAAAGAGAGCAATCAGTGGACCTTGTGTGTTTCCTTGGTTTGAGTAGCGGAATCCGGACTTATCTTTGCTGTACCTACAGGTGATGACACGAGCACAAGGACTCGGGTCCAATTGTCTCAGTAGGATGCATGGTGCTGGACAAGGATCACGAACAAAAATCGATGTCCTCCCTCATCCTTCGAATTATCCATCGCTGAAAATCTCTCATCCGCAACGATCCCTTCGCGCCCTGAGCCACTTGTTGGCGAAATGGGAAACTTTGAAATGAATCTCGAGTTGCAATCAACCACCTTAGCCCTATAGGTACGATAGTGACGAACCGAGTGGCTCAAAGGACTACGCGGATGACACCACTGGACGGTTGGTCCACTGAATGTGATTGCTTTCTGAAGTCAGCCTAAGAGGGTAACTTCCTTTGTGGCTGTGAAAAGTTACTCCGACGCAATCATACTCTTCAATGGTCACAGAGTGGACACCCAATAATATAAATTGGCTTGTGGAAAGAACGAATTTGTACGTCCTTCACGTCTTCCATCCACCCATTGGTTACGCGAATTCTCCTTTCCCTCTTGCACACCGCTCCATTTCCTCGCTCCAATCCATCCTCAGTTTCTCCTTGCCCGACTGTATTCCAACCTTGAAGCCATGGGGAAAACCCGCGCCCCCGTGGGTCCCCCGTTACTATGTCAAGAACGCATTACTCATCCTTTCTGTCCAGACTCCTGTACAGTGCGGGACATGTGGAAAGATGATCAACCGGAAAGCTGACTTGCCCCGCCATCTTCTAACGCACGCGGAGCAGAAAGACAAGTACGTAAATCTACCAAGGTGTTGCACCTGTGGCGAGAAGCTGATTGGTCCCGAGAACGTTTCGATGCTCCCGCAAAGATTGCAACTTCACGGCTTGGCAGGAATCAAACCTACGTATACATGAAGACACTCAGTGAGCATGCTATGGATGAAGACCTACACGTCGCGCTCATGCGTTTAATAGCACTGGAAACAAGACCCGCAAGTGCGGCATCTCGGGCTGCACATTCAAGACAGCGCACCCAGCCTCACTCACTCGACATCGCCAGCGGAAACACCGTGGTCAGACGGAGGGGCATTCTGGCGATTCGAATGATTCTGAGGACGTCGACGCTCCTGAGAGTCGTCCACTACTGGGTACCCAAAGGACCTCACGTCCACGGCGAAGACTGTCACCGTATCCGCAGCAAATTGACAAGGGCAGCAAGAACATCCCTGCGATATACAATAACGAGTTGGTCCTCAAACGCGCCCAAGAGGGAGACGCGCAGTATGCCCGGATTCACCGCCTGGACTCTCCTCTCCCTTCAAACTGGGGAGCGGTCACAGCATTGGAGGCAACAGTAGCCAAGCACCCACAGCCGCCCGTGCTCGAGCCAGCCTGGCTTCGCGACTTAGAAGAAGCTCAAACCGCCAGCAGTTCGGTGCTAAACGACTTCAATTCATCGTCCAATTACTTGCTGCCTGAGGTTGCTTCCGTAAACAACGGCCCTTGCCTACCTTTTCCGTTCGTTCAACACGCATTCAACCCAGCTACGCATATGCATGCGCCTTTATCTCCATCTCTCTACCCCTCGTTGTGTAGCTCGGCGGATCCATCCCCTTCCACACCCCATCCTTCGCCTGTTGGGTCGTCCAATGACGATATACTTGCACCTATACCCTCATCGCTCTCCTCTCTGTACAGCACGAACGAACCCGATGGTGTGCCTTTGCCTACACCCTCACTGCCATACGGGCCGCAAAACAGCAACCAACTACATGCACCCATTCAAACATATTCCCCCCTACCCACGCGCGACGCGCAATATGCTTCAGGTTATGAACGTGATGGATACACTACCGCAGCAACATTCTCTGGGGCCCCAAGCAACTTTCCTCAGCCATATTCATTCGCGACGATGAATATGAATATGGGTATGGGTATGAGTATGAGTGGCTGCCAGCAGTATCAGTCCCAGTCTCAGGTAAACTATCCTCAGACCCTTGTCGACATCGGCCAGAATTACCTTGAAGAAAGTTATTTCTACAACAACGCCACTCACCACGACGCGTCGACGAGCGGTGGGTTTGGGATGCTTGGGCCTTACTGATATCGCACATGTTCTTCCTCTCACTTATTATGTTTTCTAAACTTTGGAATTGTCTTATCGGGCGCTCACATTTAGAATGATTCCCTGCGCAGGAATACCCAACCTTCAATAACGTTTCACATTTGTATCGATACTTAAGTGATGCTTTTACCTAACCATCATGCATAGCACTACACACATGACTCAGATACTGTCTCGCATGAATAAACACGCTGTCGTTCTGATACATCACGTTGACGTAGTTCTAACCAAATCACCTTCGTAGTGATATCCCTAGAGTAGTAGTTTGAATCATTGTCGTGGCTATCGACTTTAAAGCCTAAGGGCCCCGAGGGCAAGGCATAGATCACTGCTACCGAGAGCCATGGGGGCTCAGGCTCTTCCAGTAGCTTGTCTTCGTTTTCACGCATGTCTGCATGGGTTATGGGAGGAAAGCATGCCTCCTCGTTTAATCGATTGACAAGCGGACAACGAATAAAGAGCGATCCGTGTGTCAGTGGGCCATGGATATATGGGTAGGTGGAACAGAAAAGCCCCTCTCAACCAACCGAATTTCGACGTAGCACACTACTTGTGGCATACAAGAACAACTCCAGGATGTCCTGTTCGGCTTCGTTCAATCTGCTAAGCTAGAACTTGAACAAATGGGCAATTTCGTATGGAAGCCACATTTGTACTAGCTTCGTGCTTGCATGTACATTTCTACCAATGGGTAAGTAATCTGGGACGCATTGTGCGTTGAAACGAGCATACAGGCAGGGAATGCGGGCCGGACAAACGGGCCGGATGCCACAAGATACTTCCGCTCTGAAGAGCCGCATTCCCACGAGGCTGAGTTTGTTCCTTCAACCCACTGTGCCAGTCACTCTTGGAACGCGGTGGCGTAGTCACCCTGACAGAACAAGATCTGTCCGCTTGTTCTTCCAGGCTCAAGCGCCCCAGCGCACGATGTATTCCAAAAATTTCACCAAAAATAGCAAGCAAGTAACAGGCGGCGGCGTCGAGGGGCTGCTTCGACCACGGTGAGTACACAGGTGACTTGAACCTGGGGGGCAAGCCGACTAATTTTTAATGGGTCGGGCAGAAATTCTTGCTTCTGTGCTGTTCCCAGGACGCCGGTGGTTGGGTTGGAATGTGGACTTAAGCAACCGGATTCGAGCAATGGCAAGGTGAGAACGGGTGTGACATACGCTGACCTAGGAAGAGGACCTCGCGGATACATTTACAGCTCATACTGACATGGTGGTTTCAGTCGATGTTTCTCTCGATTTGACCGTCGCCAGTCCTTACTTGTTTCTTCACCACTGCGTTCATCCACAAGACTTTGTCGCTGCGCTCCCCTGCGCCTTGCTAGGGACTGTTCCCAAGGAACTTGGAGGCAGGTGATCATTCACATTTTCATAGGACGGTAATACACTTTCAACATCCAGCAAATGTGGTACGATACCCCCCGTGGGCTTTTGGAAGCCTCCGTACACAGCTTCGTCGGGAGAGCAGCCCCAGAAAGGACAAATTCACCCTGATGAAAGGGCTCGCTGGTGAGTTCTTTCCGTAATTTCCGTTCATTAATATGAGTATGAGTAAAGCTCTGCGTCAGAGATGACTCAACACGAGATCAAAGATACGGATTCCAGGAAGGTCAATTATGATAGCAGTTTTCCCTGTCGACTTTCGTAAAGTTCTAACTTCTTCAGGATAACAACGTTTGCTCCTTCGCGGACAGGGGTCAAACTCCAACGTTTTACTGCATCACGTTCTTCACTCTCACGCAGGAGTAATGCTGGTCGCTTTGTGCGAGTCCGTGCGGAGATCGACTCAGCCATTAGAAACCCAGCAGCTGGGAAGCAAGTCAGATCTTTAAGCCGGCCCCAATAGGCACTTCAGACTCCTGAGTTGGTACCCAAAAGGTTCAAGGACTTGCAAGCCAAGGTAATGTCCGGTCCCTTTGGCCTGACTGGATGGCTCAGGCAGGGCGATAATCCCGACAGCATAGTGTGTATAGGGAGGTCACGGGTCGCTGTCTTTCGCAGGATCCGTGCCAAAAGGATTTTTTTTCTGATAAAAATCCCTATAATATTACCTGTAAGTTTATGAGGACCCTCCCACTTCTTAGAAGGCCCATTCACTGTTCCGACGGTCATGCAATGGTTCTCCATCTAAAGGTGCATGATCTCCACCTGTTCGGCCTAAGTCCGTCGGCGGAGGACACAATAGGTTGGTACCTGCGACAAATTCATAATTAATCGACGCAGGTACTCGACGCAGCCAAAGAAACATTGACTCTCGCAGAGGCGTCACAAACTGCGTTATCGATCCTCCAGCCTCCAGGAAGTCATCGAGTTTGGTGCGGAAGCGGTGAACATCAAGACATTCGTTCTTTCGGGAACCCTCCGTGTCATTCTGGGAGTTGGTGGCGATGATGCCCTGCCTCTTTCAGTTGTCATTGAAGGATTCAATTGTGGGCAAGTCGTTTGAAATCCGAGCCGACTTTGATGTTAGGGAGCCCGTGGCATTCATCACAGCGATCTTCAAACGGGCGAGTTGATGATAGACATGGCAACTCACGTACTAAACAACCTTTTCACAAGAATTTGGGATAAGGTCGCCGACGATAGTTTCACCATGCTGGAAGCTTTGATGGCGCTAGGAAGTTAATTCCCTACTGCAATGTTCTCAAGATACTCGCGCATAAGTCCGAATCCCTGTCAATTGACATGCCTCCACGGTGGGCAGTTTAGCGGCACTCCGATAGTTCCCTACTCCGCAGTGACTAGATCAGAGACACAGGAAGCCAGAGTCAGTTCGATGGCGCGCCTGAGGCACGAGAGAACTTGCAGACATAACAGACCCCGAGGGCATCACGCATGAGGGACAAGGGAGAGCTTTTTGCGCCCTGGTAGAGAACGTCTACAGATTTGTAGCGGGCCAAAAACCGACGAGCAAGTTCGATGCTATCTCGGCTCTTCACATCGCATCAACAATCGAGATGGGATTGATGTGAATTGCATCACTCTAACTTGAGAACGTAGCTCTTGGTGCGATTCACACCGTGCCATTGCAAAGGATGACACACCTACAGGTTTCTTGCAATGTTTCTCAAGGGCGAAGATATCGACGCCTAAGTTATCAGGTTCTCGAGGGCGACGTCAATGTTGATGTTATTAGCCGCACGGCCGGCGTCATGCCACGTCGGTGTCGTAAGCAATCCGAGTGGCTGTGTGCCGCCCGCACTATGGTTTGATCGGAAGTCGCGCCTTCTGAGTGTCAGGCCACGTCACGCACAAGCCAACTCGGGGTTTGATCTTTGTTGACTATAAGTTGTTTCCAACCTTTCTCGAACCTCCGGCACTGCTTCCCTCGGCTCGACGACAGCTGTTGGAGCCTCGCCAAGAACGACAACCTCGAAGGCTGGTATCATGACAGGTAGCTTGCACTGCTGTCCGAACTACTCAGGCCGCCAATCAGCAGGCTGGACTGCCGAGCGTAAAGTAACGTACTCATTCGACGACACTTTGCGAGTCTCCCATTGGCCAAAAAACCCATAAGCGACTCTAAAAAAGGGTAGGCGACGCTTAGCCAACAGCTTGCTCATTGAGCGCTTGTGGTTCGCAGATAGGCTGCAGGCCTTCAGCTAGACGTTTCTCGTTTAGCTCCAGCTCCACCTCGGGGGTTTCTATCTAACTTCACAGTTCAAACTAAAAAATTTACTGGAGCCTCGTGGTCTGGAATGCTGGTGTATCTTCACTCCGAGTCAGAGTAAGAGTGGTCACCGCCTCCCTCTGATATATATGATAATTGAACCGAATGCTGTGGAGAGGGTGGTTCTATTCCATTTGGCCGCATCACTTACATACGCGCGCCGTTGCGCCCTCGCCATTGAAATTAGCCTACGCGACTAGGTAACATTTTGATTCGAGCTGATTTGACAGATAGGCTACGCTGGCATATCCATTCGATTTCCCCATGGGTCTTTCTGGTGCACAGACACCTTGGAAGAAACGTATAAATACGCCCTGTTGACTGCCTCGTGTCCTCACTCTCTTCTATCTTCTCAAACCCAGTAAAGATGCAACTCTCTCTCTTCTCTCTTCTCTCTAGCCTGGCTGCAATTGCCACAGTCAGCGCCTTCCCTGTCGCCGAAGGGAAGCCCGACGTTACCTGCTGCGTGACAGTGAGTCTGCGCTTGAGTTCCGCAACTGATGCATGCTCAATCTTGATGTGATAGCCTGGTGTGCCATCGGGCTGTTTGGCTTGTTTCAATGAGGACGTCTCCTTGTCCACGAGGCAGTTCAAATCCGCATACGAGCTCGCCCAAAAGCATCCGGATCAGTTCCTGTCTCAATACGTCTTCCTAAACCTCATCGTGGATGAGTTCAGATATGGACAAGGGTATGGCGGAAACGTTCAAGGCTCGAACATGATCTCGCAGTATATCACTGAGCCCGCCGGTAACACAAAGTTGGCGATTCATGTCAACAGTGTTGTCACGGCCTCTGGCTTGCAGAACAATGCGATGACAATCCACGTCGAGAAGTTCCACCTCACTGCGCGTTCCGTCGCGACCCAGCAAACCATCGACTCCCACGGTCCGTCGACCATCACAGCTTCGAAGAGCATCCACATAGGCGTCAACCAGCAAAGCTGGGGGCCACCAGCCAATGCGCAAAATCTGCAGCACGAGATCGGTGCTGATCCGGTACAAGCGCTTCAGAACCTGGGTTACAATACCGCACATGTGGTTAGCTTGACGAAGGACTTCAAGACCAAGGTAGAACTCCGCATTCATCAGGTTCTTGGAGGAAACGTGGCGGTCTACTGGACAGGAGACAAGTCTTTCCCTTAGACTAGGTAGTGATAGTTCATCTTCTACTAGAACCTTCTTCGCTCGTCACGCCGTTCTGAAAGTCTGACCACATCATATTTATTTCGAACGTACTAGCTTCTTTCCGACTGTACATGTTCTCGCAGAAATGTGAATCGTACTGTCCTCAGTCAGTCCGTTGAAACTTCGTCAGAACATGCACTCTGGGTCATTGCCAAGGTAGTTGACTTCGACCTACAAGTGGGAACAGCAAAAACGATCATGAAATGAGGGTTATTAACAGTGTGTCGTCGAGACTTCGACGGCCCGAGTCAGCGTTAACTATCCATCATTACCTAACATCTCGGGATGCATTAGCTAGTATCAAGCAACCACCGACCGTATAATCATCGCGAAGCCACGGCGAACCATCAAAGCCAATTGACTTGGGAGGGAAGCTGCTAGTGCAGCCCACTGGCTGTCGCACACGTTCATGAGCAAATGAAGACTTGCCAATGAGAGGAAAGTAGACTCCTGAGTCCTGACTCGTAGTACTACGGCCTGGACCGCTGATGACATAATCATCATCGCGACGATCGTCTCAGGAAAGAACTACTAGTACAGCCATTGTCTTCTCCCGTCGACTCCGATCATCATGAATTCGACAACCTCCTCACTCCGAGAAGAAGACGGCTTTCGAACTTGCAAATGTTCTCTGAGCCACTCGTTCTCAACTTGAAGGAAGCCATATTGGGTAACTTTGGAAAAGTGTTGAAACGCAATCAACTATCTTCGCCTTATTGGTACGATTGTCTCTAGCCGAGTGGCATCCCCTGGAGCTTGGGCCTCTGAACGTGATTGCTTTCTGAAGTTAGCCTTACAGGGCTACTGCTCTTGTGGCTGTGAAAAGTGCTCCAACGCAATCATCCTTTCAATGACCGTGGTGTAGACGATATAAATTGCGCGCTTTGGTGGACGGGATGTTCGTCCCCAGCGCCTCCATTCCGTTCATTGAACGCCCACACACTACCCCTACTGTGCCTCTTCAGTTGCACCCGTCGTAGCCGTACTCTCTCGCCTTCACCAGCCTAACGTTATGCCAAGACTTCGGAAATCCGTGAGTCCTTCGTGATTATGCACACATGTGACTTAATCTCTTGTCCAGACGCCGGTAGCCTGTAAAGTATGCAACCGGATGATCAACCGCTCGTCCGATATGGCTCGTCATCTTGACACTCATTCCCCGGACAAGCAAAAGAAGTACGTTTGTTCTCCATGAACATTCCCTTGCGACATATTGCTGATGTCCCGGTAGAAAGATTCCTTGTACATGGCCTGGCTGCACCTTTCGGACGCTACAAAAGTCTAACATGAACATTCATATGAATAGACAGTGCGTATACGGTGGATGAAGGAGTACACACCTTGCTCACCCATTTGATAGTCGTCGTTTGTTTCCCTACAAGTGCCTCGTCCCAGGATGTGGGTTCAAGTCTGCAGACCCCGCATCCTTGAATCGACATGAGACACGAAGACACGGTTATCCACGTAGGAGAACTTCTAGAAGAGGAACTCCTCCTATTACCCCGGAAACTACGTGCTGGGACAGAAGCACGTCGACAGAGTCCACGATCCCAGGAAGCCACCCGTCCTCCTCCCACGTATGTATCGACCATTACGTCGAAGAGGAAAGTAGGAACATGTTGCCGGCTTACAACAGCGAGCTCGTCGTCAAACATGCTCAGGGTCTTGACGCACTCTTCGCCTCAACATCTGGTCTTGATCCTGCGTATTTCACCTCCAACTTCGGAATGCCAGTGTGCGCACCAGAGGTGCCCGTGGCAATCCATTCGCACCTGTTCAAGTCAATTCCCGAGCAGAATGACGACCACACCTTCGAAGGTTCCCAGACTATCAATAATGGTGTATTTGGCGACTGTACTATGCCATTCAGCGACTGGTTGCCCCAGGTTGGACCACTATGCGATGGGCCCTCCCACATGGCACAGTACGCATTAAACAATCCTAATTCCACTACAAGTGCAACCTTTCCTGCATATTCCAACGTGGATGATTGCTCTACACCCGCATCTCTCCTTCCACTTTCCCGTGCGATCGACGGCCTGCGTATGCCTACAGCCTCCCTTCTCCCATCTTACGAGCCGAAATGCAGCATCAATAATTCCTTTTCTCCGACACCCGCATGCTGGTCTCTCCCCGGACATGAGCAGCAGAGCACATCTTCGAGTTGCACATATGACGGCTTCGAGAGTTCAGCTGCGTTTTTCGATGACCACTTCAACTTTTCCCAGCCCAACATATTTGCTACTAGTACACCAGATTTGGGTATGGGTTTGTACCCTCCTCAACCGCGGGCTACATACCCCGGGACCGTTTTCCCCGTCGAACTGGATTACCCGAAGAGTAGCTTTTATCCAGCCACCACTGATACCAGTTTCAGGGACGAGCTGACGAGTATCGACTTCGGGTTGTAAGAACTTCGCCAGTGGTAGAACTCATGTTCCACCCATACTTGCCTTTTGTCGTATCTTCTCCTTTCCGATTGTCTAACTTGGATACTCGCATTTGTATTGATACCCAAACGCATGCATCCCATCTCACACTCCCACATCATGATCATTGCGTCACCCTTATTTCCCAATCAACATAAGACACATCAGCATTCATTCGTATACATGTCGCACATAGGTGCAGGCAGGGCATGGTGTTCCCGTCATCGTTGTGTGTAGGCTCTTTAGTTCTGTAGCACTCACGCTCAATAGAATAGGGAATGTGTTCTAGGTCCTGAATTTACACGACGTGGAACAGAGAGATACATAAGACACGTTCTTTCCAGTCTAAATCCCAAGCGGCACGGGACTAGACTGAGGATATTCCCTCCAATCAGACCTTTCCGACCGTTGCAATTTGGCATTCCGTTATTTGAACGATGCGGGTAAAGCGGGTAAGCGGCAAAGGCAGAGACAGCTGCACATCGGAGACTCATTTCTCGTGCAAACGACATTGTTATTTCTTCATACATTTTCCTCGTCCTGGATAAATATTAGTTAGTTTATGTTCATCGACAGGTGAGCAGACTCACCGACACCAACTTACTCCGTCTAGGTCTCGGTCTCGGTCTCCGACCCCATGTCCTCATCCGACTCGTCCGGGTACCACGGATCTTCCCAATCGAAATACCATTTCGGTCGCATGGACTCATCCAGTCGAAGTGCTTGCTGTACCATTCGAATGACTTCCTCTTCTTCTTCTTCAACGAGCATCCGCTCGTACATGTTGAAGTTGTTATAGAGTACGAGGATCATACCGCAGTCGGCTGTGGCCTTGAACGGCCAGTGAAGCGCGAGTTTGTACCTCACATGTCGCGATAAGTGTTTCATTGCCCTTGTGATGTCGGGAATGCGGGGATTGCGAACCATTAACCCCTGCCTGACTGTGTACTCCAAGATGAAATCGGCATCGATAGGGATTGCGAAGTGGACCAAGGGAGGGTTGTTGTTGTCCTCCGTGACGTGATACTCGTCCGGAAGTTGGGTCATGGGACACCGAGGGGCCCAGAGCCGGAGATACTCCTACATGGAAAGCGTCAATGCTTGGACTAAACGGTGTACAAACGAACCGCAGAATACAAACAGGATCATATGTTCGTTCGCCACATACATAGCCAGTTGGTTTGGTAGACATTATAGGCTGGCGAATTCCGAGTCTCTGAACTTGAAGTGGCAGCTGTAGTCTGAGTGGAATTGATCTGCGCTGGCTTTGCTGCTTTACATACTGAACGAAGCACAATCACGTGATCATCGTTGAGTAATTGATCCACGGTGGAGATGGCGGAGTTTCGCAAGATCGACCACCCCGGTTTACTTACTGCCGGAAAGCACGACATGTAACGAGACTCCCGGTGGACCTGTTGGGCTCAAACACCAACTAGGCTATTTCTAGAAGACAAAGGAAATAGTGGTGGACGATATTGCCCGTCAACGCAGGTAAGGGTGTGCTACCAGTGCAGCGAGAACATGACTCCCAGTGAGCCATTACCACCTAGTGACCCACAATCGAAGGTGGAATGACCACCTGTATCTCCACTTAGACGATTTTTCCATTATTGAAACACAATAATAATGCTCTTTGTGCGACGTAGTATATATGGTTGTCGGTGGGTCCAAACGTCTCACTCTCAAACTTCTGCGACGTACTTTGCTCCCTCTATTGCTATGTCGTCTTCAGATTCTCTGCCAGTGGTGAGTCGGTAGCATTATGAGTATTTATTTCAGGGTCATACTCGCTCGTAGATTGGATTCTACTCCCTGAAGGAGTCATTCGGTCACCTTCGTGCACTATTGAGTTATGTTGGAGAACAGCCTGCCCGGTATACAAACTAGCTACGCTGATTATCTATTTAATTTCCTTTTTCGGACATCGCGGCGGTAGACACGCGCGTCACACGCTCCTCTCTCCTCCAGTCTCGTACCACGTCGACTGGAGGTGAGCTACTCTACCTAACTCTATTACATAGATCCCTTACTCACCTGTACATAGTTAATCCTTACTCTTCAGGTGAATAGATCAGTCTCGTACCACGTCGACTGGAGTTAATCCTTACTCTTCAGACGACGTGCTCCAAGAAGTTATGCATCCAACAATGCAAGCA
>JBBPOD010000786.1:0-14167 GCA_038091255.1 Tylopilus intermedius | reverse complement strand
GTAGATCCCCCGGCTACACCATTCCAACTTCCCTTCAAATCGCCTACGACCGCGCATCCGACTTTGCGACCAACATCACCTTGCTCAGTTCTCTGCCCAGGTCGTCACTACGCCAGCCTTTCAACTCTTCCCCAATCAGAATAGCCGCCGCGTCGGCCGCCAACTTCACCATCGATCCGCTTCAGGACGAAACAGACGGCGTCGACGACTTCGAGTATTATGGCTCAATGACCTTTGGAAGCCAGGCCCAGCCGTTGCAAATCGACTTTGATACCGGTTCTGCTGGTAGGTCTTTCACTTTGCTCAGGACACAACCCGTCCACTTGTTCCATAGACCTCTGGGTGACCGTCAATTGCCATGATTGTGGCGAGCTTTCTTCGTTCAATGCAAATGCTAGTGGCACATATCAAGATACGAACCAACTCTTCTATGTGGCATACGTAAGATGGATTCGTCCCCGGTCGTGTCACGAGTGTTGATCACTTTTGCGATCAGGGATCAGGCGCCGTGACTGGGACGCTCGCTCAAGACACGGTCTCGCTGGGACCATTGCGGGTGCGCAATCAAACCATGGGCGCCGTCCGCTCCGTGTCCAGCAACTTTGCCACCGCCCCCAATGATGGACTCGCTGGATTGGCGTTCAGCACGATCGCGAGGTCGCATGCACCCACCTTCTTCGAGAATCTGATCCCTCAGCTAGATGCACCCCTATTCAGTTTCTACCTCACACGAGGCAAAGTGGGCGGCTCCGAGGTGAGATAGATTGCTCCACGGGTACACACGTGCCTGGCGTTGAACGGTCTTGGCTAGATCTATCTAGGAGGTATCGACGTATCGAAAGCCAGCGAGGACACCATTTCCTGGGTGCCAGTGGTCTCAAAGGTGTCACTCGGGTCACTGTCGTCCCCGTACTTTGGCTGACACGTGCCGTCCCAGACGTACTGGACGGTGGGCATGACCGCCGCCTCGGTGAACGGCAGACCCATTGATACCGGGCACTTAAGCACTGTACGTTCATCTCGTCGTGTATCCACCGCTCACATGTTCCTCGCATCTAGATCATTGACACCGGCACGTCGTTCATCTACGGCCCCACCCACTTTGTCGACGCCATCTACCAACAGGTATGCCCAGCCCCACCTTCTCGCCGTCAACGCGTCCCTGACGTGTACACACAGATCCCTGGCTCCACGCCCGCCTTTGACTTTGGCCTCGGCTATTACGCCTATCCCTGCGACGCGACCATCGCCGTGTCGTTTACACTCGGCCCACACGCGCTCGCGCTCGACCCGCGCGATTTCAACCTCGGCGTGCATGCGGGCGATCCAAGCGGCCAGTCGGTCCCCTTTTCTTCGCTCGCTCTGCGTGCGCCTACTCACACGTGTCTTCCCCAGGACGTGCGTCGGCGCGATCGTCGATGGAGGACCGACGTTTGCGCTCGTCATCCTCGGTAAGTCCCGTCGTTGAGCGACAGAGGTAGGGCTCACCGTACGCATGGCAGGCGACTCGTTCTTGAAAGGGTGTGAGTGGGCCTCGCTGTTCGTCGGCCCGGTGCGGTGTTGACCCAGGCGCACGATCTGATAGACGTGTCGATTTTCGACTACGCGCATGGCGCGCGGGTGGGGTTCTTGAAGAGCGTCCACGACTGAACCCGTGCGTACCTGTGTTGCTGTACGGACACGGCGAGCTGAACGCTTGGCAAGACACTTGACTTGGCAGTGTGCTTGCACGGGTGGCCATGTCATGGAGTAACTTGAATAGACTAGTTGTATCACATGGCAGCTCGCGTCTACGTAGCCCTGTGATTACCACGTCGTCATAGCAGTCACACCGTCCGGCAGTGAGCGAGAGTGGTCAGTCCAAGTCTTTCTTTCGCAGCTTCGTCAAAGGATCAGCTATCAGGGTGGTTAGGGGGTGTTAGAGTAACATCGCATGGTGCGGTCTTTTGATCTGAGCAGGGAATCGGTCGAAGCAATCCGAGAAATCCTCACACTGTCAAGTCTTCAAGCTGACAGTGGCTTGCTGAATCCGGCCCGGTGGAGCTTTCTGAGGAGAGATCCTGAGAAAACAAGGCACCATGCAGGGCTGGCTTGCGCAGTCCATCACATGTAGGACGCAATCTAGGCAAGATCCGGCGTTGGCGCGGCAACGAACACGACCGTTTTGGACGTACTATATTATTATCCATGCGCCACTGTGTCACATCAGCTGATGCGGCGGAGACTGCGCTATTTGTCATGAGGCATTTCTTGGATGATGGGGTGAGGCATTTTTTGGGAGGTGGGGACTGGTGATTGGCTGAGCTGCGTAATCAGGGTCTCCTGGCGAGCGGGTATAAAAAGAGGCCTGAAAACCCACTGGATGCCCAGAGCCCTCTCTGACACCTACCTCGAGAAAGATGCAATTTGTATGTCCGCCCCTTTGATATCTCTGGCTAGCATCTGACGCTGATGGTCTAGGTGAACACCATCCCTGTGAACCAAGCTGGTGCTTGTGGCGTCGAGACGTGCAAGTGCGGCGATGCGTGAGTGTCCGTCCAATGGTGGTGTGGATGGTGTTGTACTGACTAGTACGCTCAGATGCAAGTGCACGCCCGGTAACTGCAAATGTTAGACGATCGTGAACTGCCATTGCGTATCATGATTATGACTGCCAATCCGAATGCTTTGATTGCTGTGTAGACCTACAATGTATGTATGAAGATATAGTGTGAGCAGACTTGCTGCGTGCAGTGTCTATATACTTTGAATCGAACTTGGAACATGACCGGTTGACCCATCAATCGTGAACGCTTGACTGCTCATCAACCTGATCGACCACGAGCGAGAGTATGCCAGATGTGCCCTGCCAGCAATGCTGTTCTCCGAGATCTGGGAGTTCTTAGCACATAGTTATAAGTGTCCATGACAAGGAGTGGCTCGATCCCCACTTCTTCAAATGTGTGCTGCATACTGAAAGTGAAATTCGGTAGGTCTTCATAGGTTCCGATCACCAATGAGCGCATGGTCGGACTAGGCAGCGCTGAAGCGGCTGACGCGTAGAACCTTTGGGCGAGGAACGAGCCGAGCCAGGCGTAATCATGGAGGGAGGAAAACACTACGAACCCATATTCTAGTTTGACTTGTGTGTTTGGTGGAAAATTGACACAGGATAGTAATACAGTGGTCGCGGAAAGCGAGTCGTCAATGAGGAGGCGAGAAAGACGGGGTAGCTTAATCTTCTGCATATTGCTTGACCCAGCGGTACTGGGGAGACCCTCGTGAGGAAGGGCATGTATGAGATGGAGGTGCGAGAGATCTTGCATACGACCCAACGCGTCCAAGAGGTCTTCCATTTCTTCGGGCTCAGTACGAATGGATTGCAGGCGCAGCGTTGTTAACCGGCTAAGCGTGAGTGAACATAATGAAAATGGACGGTCCGTAAGACTGAGTGTACGGAGGGACGGGGTGTCTCCATTGAAGAATAAGAAATATGCCATGGAAGACTCCTGTATCGACAACTCCAGATCTTGAAGCAAGGGGGCATGTAAGAAAAACCCGTTAAGGATTCGTTTAGCCCACGACTCTGGAATGTCTAAACAGAGCTCTTGGATGCGTTCCACATGTTCCATCGTCTTCGCCAGAGAGGCCAAACACCATTCATCGGACCGTAGGTCCGACCTAACCTTGATCCTCAATGGCGACCGCTTCGATCTGGCTAGTAATTCTTCTGTCCAGCGTGGCGATGTAAAGAAGACGTAGGTCCAGAGAGTAGGGGCGCCGCCTAGGGCAGCTCAGAGCGATGTTGCGCCACTGACGGCAAACATACGAAATGTTGACCCAGCTGGGCGCAGTCCGTACGGGCCGACCCGAGCCTTGGGATATGATGATCTTGTCAACTGACACCATCGGGTATGGTCTCCCTGTCCCTTTCGGCGCATGCCGAACTGCCGGTGGACGACGAGGCGACGCCGGGCGCGACGCGCACGCCGTCCCGCCTCCAGGATGCCACTCGACCTGCCGACGCGGACCAGAACACGGCACCCTCTCGCGCCCGCGTCGACCGAGATCGCCTGCGGATTGTACCCTCGTTCGACTTCGTCTCCTTCCCCCGCCCGTAGACCCACACGTCGCTTATACAGTTTCGCTGGGGCTGCAGGGACCGACAAAGGAATGTTTTACGATTACCTGTTTGCCTGAATTGTTCTTCGTGTAGACGAACTTGTACTTATACCTGGTTCACGGATGGTATTGGTTTCGCGTACATCGTACACGAACAGCGATAAATCGATGATATACGATAGATCACGTTACATGGGCATCCCTTTACTGCGTGAATATCCTTGTCAACAAGCATAATGTCGACCCTCCCCCCACGCGTCAGTTTGCACTTGTTAACTGGGATAACACTCACCACGAGGTTGGTAATCGCCGCAAACGATAGAATGGACATCAAGTACGCCTTGGTCCGCGACACGCCTGTGTCTGGACTGAACGTCCGCGAAGAATCTGCACCTGAAACGATCAACAAGAGCAGCTGCGTCAGCGCCCAACACGTCGCCGTCCAAATCGGACGTGCCACTCCCGTTGGACAAGACCCGCGTCAACAACACGTTCGTCCGTACGTTGGTGTAATAATCCATCGTCGCTTGCTCTCTTTCCCGCTCGCTCATCGCCTTGGACGCTTTTTTGCCTTTGAGTCCCCTCTTGGTCTTGACCGCAGGGGCGGCATCGGCAAACTTGGCGGCGCGCAGTGACTCGAGGGCCTCCTCGTAGATCCCGTTCACGTCCGCCGCTTCGGCGAGCATCTGAATGTCCACTTGTGAATGGGAGTCTTGGACGGCAGCTCCGAGATCGGTGTCTGGCACGGCATCTTGTTTCGTTCTCCACGAAATCTATGTCGCACGCAAGACGTCAGCGAGGCTCGAAAGCACGAGTCAGGGAGCACACACGTCGTTGAGATTCGAGAGTGCTTATCTAGGAAGTGCACCCGGTTAGCTGGACGTTTTCGACGGGTACATGAGGTCTTACATGCTCAAGATGCACACATATGTCGGCGTCAGTAACAGGTATTGTACGAAACTTGTCACGAGATGCCACGGATCGAACGCGAGAAGACTGCTCAAGGCACTTAGACTGCACGACCACAATTCACGCACCTCCGTATGTGACGGCAATGCTCAACAAGACAACACTCCCTCCAGTTTGAGAGGCGGCTGCTATCCCACAGAGCACAGGCGCAACGATCAGATACACCATCAAGGCAGCCAGGAAGATGGACGCAAGCTTGTATTTCAAGCGTGAACTGAAGTGCGGGCTCAGTACGAATGATTGGGACGGAAAGCAGGACATACGCTCTCGGCTTGTTTCCCATCGACATGAGGAAACAGGCGATGATGATCAAGGCCAAGAAATGCTTTCAAGTATTTATCAGAATGAAACTCGTCGGAAGGCGAGTGCAGCGTACTTGGACTATGGCATTGAAATACTGGATACTGGGCAACTTGAACGATTTATCCTCTAGGGATGAACTCAGTACAACCTATTTGCCTTCACCGTCAGCTCAATCTATGTCAGTGATCTCGTCTGCTCACAAAGAATAGATAAAAGTTGCCCTAGGATGATCACGATCAACATCAGGCAAGCAAATACTACGTCAAACTTACAATCCCGAACCACGAAAATACCATGTTGATGCAGTTGTACACTGTTTCTATGAGCAGCGTCACCTTCCTCCCCGAATGTGCCCACTACGCATGATTTGGCCGACATGCACAATGGCATAGACCGCGGCGAAGAAAGAACCGTTTAGCCATCGCCGACGCTGAGATATAAACTCTGGGAGCGTTTCGGGAACATCGGTCTCGCCAATGGCCCCTTTCACGTATTTGAGCACCCTAATGAATGAGTGAGATGCGATCGCAGTGAGATGAGAAGCATACCAGCTAGAATTGGCTTTGGCTATCAGTTCGAAACAAAGAATACGCTGACCATCATGAATTTAGCATTCCACAGACATTGCAAGTCGCTCACATCCTCTGCGAGATCTGCCTCTTGTTAGCGTACGAGCGATCCAGCGGCGAGAATTACTTACACATGTTTGACGTAAAGATATCCGTATCGCTACCATGGAGAACCTCGCCTTTGAAGTAGGAGGCAAGAGGACCATGACCATCTGTCGTTTCGCAAAGCAATATACCTGTATGCAATGAGGTCACGATAGCACCTCAATGCCATCGTACACGTACCTGTAAGCTGAAAACGGCGCACGTGAATATACCCGAATATGCTCTCTGTGGGCTTGTCCAAGATATTACTCAGCTTGTATTCTTAAAGTTCTGCGAGGCAACTGTTCAAGAGGAATCAGCGGTGGAGAGAAACCATGTGTTCAAGTCGCTTTACCCAACGGGTTCAAGAGGTATTTCCAGTTCTTGCCTTTATACACCGCAATCTCTCCACAAGCTCCACCGACATTCGAGTTGACGTCAAACGTCTTCCACAGACGGTAGATACTGTTATTCCTAGGCGCGTGCCAACGTCCAACAACACGCACACGTTTGGCTATGGCACGCGTGTCGGTCCAAATTCACAACAGATTCCCAGTGACTCACCTGTAACATGGGTGCAAATGCATTAAAGAACCACCTGTGACTGTTGATCTTTTTCTGGTTCTTTTCCTTCATGCAAAATATGATTTGCGCCCGCTCGATACCTTTATCCGGATATTTGAACTGCAAGTTTGGATCCAAGGCAAAGGAGGTCGTATATTCGAAAAGATGGGCGGTAGCTGCTTTATTGTTTACGGTGTTTTTCATGTGGTCTCCTGGTTGGTAAACACCTAGAAGAATTAGGCAGTCGAGGACGCGAGGGTGAACCTTCTTTCGTCCGTCTGCGACGATGCAAAGTTGCAAACCACAACCTATGGTGAACGCATCAGTCCAAGCACAAAAGGTAGTCTCGGGAACAAACTTTTTTCCAGCGGCGTCGGCTCCCCATATATGCTCTTCCCATTCTCACATTGCATAGCTTCTACATTCTTGTACTCATACCCATAACTATGCAATCCACCATCCTTTACTGCCCCTCAGGCTCCAGACCAAACCAATCATCATTTCCAAGGTCTAGAGTACTATGTTCAATCTAGCATCACAGTGATTCGGGCTCAACAATTCAATCACACAGATTAGAATCAAAACTCACCCAGTACGACAAAATCGCAGCAATCAAATCTGGCTCCACCTCGCCACTGGCATCATGGGGCTGTGCCATTCTCACACGAAGCTTGAAAGATTGTTGATAGGAGGCTCTGTCATAATCGACATTGAACTTGATGAGAATAAATATCCAGTCTTGTCCATTGGTCACAACACCACGGAGGATATTTTTCCTGAAATAAGCAAGTAAATGGTAACATGGAGCTAGAAGCTAACACAATCTGCTTACCGAAGAACCTTCCCACATGTGTACATCTCACATACCACTTGAGGAATGTGGTCCTCGGGATCGGAAAACTTGGCTTCTACAACAAAGAAGTTATATGATGTACGTGACTTGAGGGTACGAAAAATTGGGTATTCCAGAAAGGCAGCTAGAGGAAACAATGAGCTGGGCAATTGAGATAAATCGAGGCAGATTTACCAGCGTTTTGTGGACTTGCTGCTACAACAGTGTAGTCTACAATTCCAGAAAGGGTTGTCCCGCTCGACGGGCTGGCAGTTGTAGTAGCTGGAATAGCTTGTTCTAAGCTGAGAACCATGCGCATGTTGGATGGTAACATGGCAGATGCACGGCATAAGAAGGCATCAACCCGCAAACGAGCGCTTGCTTCGTTCTGAAGGCGGATGAGAGCCACGCAAAAGCTGATAGATCGGTAACATACCGTCTTCGGAGCAAGAGCGTCCAACCACTGTAATTGACGATATAGATTCTGAGATGACCACAATCCATTTTCTCCGAGAGAAGTGGTCTCCGCGATGCGTGCCTTGAGATTGGGTCTCAGGGTAATGAAGCGACTGAACGTGATGTTCAACTCGGCCAAGTGACGGTCAGTCATATTGGAGAAAGTAAGAGACTACACGAGTGAGCTAGTCGAAAGCTGTTCGGAGGCTCGAGTCGTACCTGAGCCTGAGGGCCTTCCAGTTTTGACTCGAGCTGAGTGAGCATCATGTCCATCTGTTGCTTGAGGTCTCCTGGGACAGGTAGATCCACCTTCGCCATGGACTCCTCGAAGGTTTTCTTCAGCTTAACGAGAGTGTCCCAAGCTTCTTGCAAATCCGCCCCACTGAGACCGGACAGTTTGCGCTTCTTAGCCATGAACGACTTAGTACAGTAATAGGGGTGTTGGTTCAAACGGTGCTGAAGCTGAGTTTGAAAATACTTTGCGGGGAACACATCCCGCTCACGAGGCCCTCTATTCAAATCGGTAGCGGCGCGCAAAGGCGCCAAAGTCCCCGACTCTATCTCGCATAATACACAAATATTAACATTGCAGACGGACGTGAATATACGCACACATTACAGCAGTGTGCATAGGTAGAGATCGCATCCGGCGAGTTAAAACTGAAAGAGGACTTTTCGAATGGTCTGGAGAGCGTGCCACTGGGGGAGGCGTACAAAAGGGCACCAACACGGGTAAGAGTTTGATCATTGTAGTCCCTGTGAACGGGCTTCGTGACCGGTACCATCCTCGCCAGCGCCTCGGAGTTACTCCAAGTATTTTCAAACTCAGCTTCAGCACCAATCCCCTATTGTTGTTCAAGCGTTCATGGCTGAGAAGTCCGGTCTCAGTGGGATGGAATTCCAAGAAGCTTACGACTCTCTCGTTAAGCTGAAGGAAACCTTCGAGGAGTCCATGGCGAAGGCGGATCTACCTGTCCCAGGAGACTTCAAGCAACAGATCGGCATGATGCTCACTCAGCTCGAGTCAAAACTGGAAGGCCCTCAGGTACGACTCGAGCCTCCGAACAGCTTTCGACTAGCTCACTCGTTGTAGTCTCTTACTTTCTCCAATATGACTGAGGATCATTTGGACGAGTTGAAAATCACGTTCAGTCGCTTCATTATCTTGAAACCTGATATCGGGGCACGCATCGCGGAGACTACTTCTCGCGGAGAGAATGAATTCTGGTCGTCCCAGAATCTATATCGTCATTTACGGCTGTTGGAAACTCTTGTTCCGAAGACGGTATGTTACCGATCTGTCAGCTTTTGCATGGCTCTCATCCGCGTTCAGGATGCAAACACTCGCCCGCGGATTGATGCCTGCTTTTTCCGTGCATCTGCCATGTTACCATCAAATATGCGCATGGTGTTCAACATGCACCCAACCATGACTATCAACCTGTCGAGCTTGGCAACCCTTTCCAGATTTGTGGACCACACTGTTGTAGTAGCAAGTCAACGCACCACTGGTAAATCTGTTGATTTATCTCAATCACCTGCTTTTGCCCAGTTCATTGTTCCTCCTAGCCGCCCTTCTGGAATTCCCATATCTTGATGCCCTCAAGGCACATATATCATCTAGCTTCTTTGTCGCGGAAGCCCCGCTTTTCAATCCCCAAGACCATGTTCCTCGGGCATTGTGTGAGATGAACACTTATGGGAGGATTCTTCAGTAAGTAGATCATGTCAGCTTCTAGCTTCGTGTTACCATTTATTTAGGCAAAAGGTCCTTCGTGGTGTTCTAACCAATGGACGTGACTGGATATTCATTCTCATCAAGTTCAATGATGATTATGACGGAGCCTCCTACCAACTCTCTTTTCCACTTAGTATGAGACTTGCACAGCGCTCTGATCGTGAGGTGGAGCCAGATTTGATTGCTGCTATTTTGTCACACTGGGTGAGTTTTGATTCTAATCTGTGCAATTGAATTGTTGAGCCTGAATCACTGTGATGCTAGATTGAACATAGCACTCTAGAACTTGGAAATGATGATTGGTTTGATCTGGAGCCAGTGTAGGTGAGGATACTACTGTATGTCTATACAATGTTGTCTGTGCATTCAGATCTTGAACAATCACCTGAATTCTATTTATGAAATATACTCTCCTTTGGCTTAGTCTGTGAACAGGCTGATCAGCATACCAAAGATACCCAGACCAGAAGCAGACTTGGTTGTTTGGGTTGGTAGTAGGATGCCTGCTGTTTTTGTGGCTGTATCAACAATAGGTTTTCATCCTTGTCTGCCCTCTATGGCAGACTTGCCATCAACATTGAGGACTAGGAGGATATCATTTGCATATTCACTTTGTGTTTAGAGCATGAGATTCTCATCTTGTGCCAATCCCTATCTGTACCAAGACACCATCACTGGCAGGTATGACAATGTAACAGCCATGCTGGATATATGTGCTAGTGTTGGACTCATCTCAGGTTGGACCTGATTCTTGTTTCTACCTACTGTCTTTGATTTACATGCTTACTGTTGCCCATCATTTCGAAACACTCTTTTGATCATGTGTCTTTCTTTATTTCATTCAGTTCCTGTTTCACTCAAACCCTAAGCCCTACTCATACTTAAGCTGCACTGCTCATACTGTAATGGCAGTCATAACAGAAGATTTCAACCAGTGAATCTGTGTGGCTCTTCTCTTAGTGTGATTCCTATCTAGTTTCGACTAGAAGTGGTTTCACTTCATATCTCCTCTATTTGGAACACATCCAAGCACTTTACTTCTTCTACCCCATTTATTCCCTCTTCAAGAACTCCACAGTTGGACCCTACCAAGGACAGTATCACAAGGGCAAAAAATGACAACAATGAACCAGTACTCCCTACAAAGCACAAGTAACAGGACTCTCAGTCCTGTGGCTATGCCACAGAGAAGAGCGAACAGCGATTCATTGCTGCCAGCACTTACCGACCCTAGCCCTGGTGGCTGTGAGGTCGAAGGCCTGTTGAGCAGCGAAGGACTCGCAGCTCTGGGTAAAAATGCCATAATGGACCAGCATGCTACTCACTGCAGCCAGGTAAAGCCCCCGACAGTCCCCACTATGCCAGGTGGACTCAATATGGGTGGCGGAAACGATTCGAGAGTTGCCAGTGCCCATAGTACTACTCATCCCGATACAGACCCGGACTCTTCGTCGAGCGACTACCCTCGAGGTAGTTCGGGGAGCAGTTCTGGATCTAGAACAGCCAGAATAGTGTGCAACGTTGTCCTCCGACTCGAGCCTGTAGTCCTCGTCGTCGCCGAATGGGGTCGGCGATCGTGACCGTGTGGGATGGCAGGCCTGTCGAGGAGATACGCCAGAAGTAAACGCTTCCGTATCATGCTGGAGGTGATCGACAGAGCTAACGGAGTCGTTATATGACGCCGAAAGACCATTCGCACCGTATGGTGCATATACGGATGATGTGGTACTGAAAGGATTACCAATAACATAAGTTGAGGTTGAGACGTTCCCCGGGGGCTGTGGTAATGAACGGTTGGATTGACTGTACTGGCTATACTGGGAAAGAGGGCGTGCATCTGAATTGTCGGTGTAGAGTGATGCGGGTCTCGAGTAAGGATCGTGATATGGATTATGGTCGTGTGCGGAGGAAGAAGACTCTTCGAGGTCGAGGGTTTCGCCAGTCATGATCGTGGGCAGGATTTGACCTGGTTGATATCGTTCCGGAGGTGGTCTCGGCTGGTGCTCAGCACTACTTGCGGTAGAGTCGGGCAAGCTATGGTAGTGTGAGGTGAACGAGTGATGGTAGTGGTAAAAGAGAAAGGAATGATACCTATACGCGGAGTAGCGCTGCTCATCGTGACTGTCGGTGTCTGCCGGTGGGGCTGCCAGTTTTCGTCGCGGCAGCATTATTTAGACAAAGTGCTACTAGCGGGGAATCGTCGAACCTCGCGTCCCGGTCACGTGAGTGTACACATGACGTGACATTGATGACGCGTGACAGGGGCGGGTTCCAATTTCCCGTCCGCGATGTCCGAGTCAATGTCGAGCGCCTGGATCCGCGACTATTTCATCGACGTCGCGGAAACATATGGCACCGCTCTTCAACACTCCAGCATCAGCGAAACCCAAGAAAGTTCAACTCACAGACGTATGTTCCCCCCGTCACCCAATCTTCCAAATACTAACGGTCCCCCGACAGTTTCTCACTTATCTCTGGGCATGGATAGCTGATAAGGACCGCAGAGTCTCCGTCCGCATCTCACAAGACGCGGTAGACTTGTACAAGAGGTTAGTTCAACTCAGTTGGACCCGCGCTAACCCTCTCATGATCCTCGTCACAGTAAACTCAAACGCAGCATCGTCGACTGTCGCTTTTCTGTCGTGTCTATATCTGATTACCGTCCTATGTTCTCCCCACGCCCCAACGGTCCAAATGCAACCGGGAATACACCTGTATCCCACCTCTCACTTGAGATTGGCCAAGTTAAATCGGTCGGCGTTGGTGGGCACCTGTTTGGAAATCCCCGTGATCTCGAATCGGATGAAAATATCAAAGAATGGGTGTTGGGTCTTCGTCAGGATGGCGGGGGTGGGTGAGTTCGCACATACATTCAACGTCCGGTTTAATCTCCTCGGTTCAGAAACGTGTTGAAGCTTCGGAAGCAGCAAGCGTCGATGCAAACCCGACAGACCCCACCCCCTCCACCCCCTCCTTTCTCACTGCATGCTTCTATTCCCGAGCGTCCGCCCATCAAGCGTGCTCAGGATACTGTAAAACCCAAGCCCGGGAGGCCACAGGACTTCAAACATATATACAATAAACGGTGGAAGGTGTGTTGATTCACTGCTATTACATTCGTGACGTGTTAACTTTTGATTAGATATTTGAGACTAATCCCTAGAAATATGCGATGAAGCCAGTGACGGAGGAGTGACCTAACTGAGTATTCTCATACACGAAAGTGTTTTGCTCTCAAGTTGGCCATTATGGATTCTTAGCACATCCCACCTCGCTGTGTCGCACACCTTCCCCAACCAAACGACAAGGAACACCGACAGACTGGCCACCTTTGAACAAGGGCAGCCTAGCTGCTTCAGACAAAGCCACTGTGCTTCCTTTGGTGGATGGAAGCCCGCGGTGTGACCAGCTAAACGTTCTGCCCACGCCTCTGCACCTACCCTCTCACATGAAGAGGCATACCACAGCCGACACTGTAATCAACTCGGACTCTCATTCTCTTCAACCACCCACACCTGCCCAACGGATCAGGAGGACGGTCACGGCGGTTGAGGAAAAGTCGCAGGCTCGCCACCACCTCGCTCCACACCACATCCTCGCAGTTCTCCCGAGGTCATTGCGCGCTCTTCACCTCACTCTTCCCAGCATCTCCCAGCATCTTCCCCGCCTCTTCCTAGTCCATCCACACTCCCTCCGTCGTCCTCTTTGCCGATGCCCGTGCCCATGGGTATTCGGAAGAACATTCAGCGAAAGGTTCCCCATCCAGGACTCCCTAATTCCCAACCAACCTCCACCAAGAATGGCCCTGTTCAGATTTCGGTTCCCAATTCTGATACATCTGGCTCGCAAACAGCTTCAAACCTCATGACGCATCCACGCCTAAAGAAGAAAAGCCCAGCAGCTCTACAGGGCGCATGTCGAAGAGCAAGAAACTGAAACTGCACCCCTAAGGCATAAATCCAGTATTCACAAGCCCGAAACCAACGAAGGAAAGCAGGGCGAGTCAGACTCCACTCGGCCCCCCGCGCCAAGTACTCCAAGGATCGAGGTACTTGAAGTAGGAACCTCCGATACCGAGGAGGAGACCGAGCAGTTACAATTGACACGCACTACCGCGCGGACGCAGGATGACGTTGACACAAAGATCAGAAAGCAGGATAAGGGCAAAAGGGATGTCGGTACTGACCTTGGGGACGACCACGTACCAATTGAAGTACCTTCTGCTGGACAAAGCACCCCCCGTCGTCGGCTCTCGCCTCAACCTGCCACTTCAGCTATACCCCACCCATCTCCAAACCAGAACACTGACAGAGTTCGCATCCATCATTTCCCTCCGTCACCTGAACGCCGCCCTGTGTCACGGAGCTCTATGCATTCACTTTTCTCAGATTCATTGGAGTACGAGCGCACTACATCCTCACATGCGCCAGTCGACCATATGGAATCCAAGGTACAAGAGAAGATGACTACTGCCCACGTTCCAAAACACGACCCAGAAGCATGGAAAGAGCCAAGTTTCCTTGCGAGAAGAAAGGGGAAGGGAAAGGCGCT
>JBBPOD010000785.1:0-14170 GCA_038091255.1 Tylopilus intermedius | reverse complement strand
TGTTCAGCATTGAGGTCCTTGTAGAGGAAGCTGCAATCCTCCAGAAGGATGTCGGCCATGTCTCGAACTTCGCGATCGCTAGACGCAGCTTGCAATAAACTAACAACCACAGCAACCGCTGTGGATCCGATGTTGTGGCGCCAGTCATATACGCGCTGATGGGCCTGATGAAAAGGATAAAAAGGCTTAGTGCCGAAACGTGAGTGCGCGGAACGGCGACTTGAACGCACGACTGAGACAGTAGGTCCTTGACAGCTGAAGTCCATCCCGCCAGAATCGAAGTCAGTCCCTGGAAGAAAATCGATGATCAAGGGGAGAGCATAAGCGATTGAGGGCCGTCCAACACCCCAAACGTCATCGCAACCACCTGCCCACAACAGCAACGTGGGCATGAGAACCCTGTGCCACCTACCCGCTTGCAACAATACGGGGGGAAGGTCTGCCTTCGAGTAACGTACTTGACCCCCAGGCCCACTGGCACTGGACGTCGCAGGGTGGGGGTGGTCACGGTCCGAGGGTGTGGCGGATCGTGTCAATGCCACAGTAGAGCGGGTGGATAGAGAGGCAGTAGAGATGCTGGAATAATTCTCGTTCATCGGGCCACTCTTGACTTTTTTGGCTGGCCGCGCAAGAACATTGATGCAAGTCTACAAAAGGAGTAAGCAGTGATCAGTAATCATTCGTGATCTGAACACGTCACGATACCTGATTGGTATACCGCGAGGCTGCAGTGAGGCGACGCCCAGCCGTATTTACGTGGGGGGGCTCATACTCATGCTCGCTCCCTTCCTTTGTCCCGTCCGGCTCTGTTTCGGCACCCGAGAGGTTGCCTTCCACGTCGGCCATGGTGCCAGGTGCATCATTGGCATCGAGGTCTGAGTCACGAACCTTGCGCTTGAGAGTGACAGCCTGTCCTTCGCATAGCCTTGGTGGGACTTGAGTCAGCTCAACGAGAGACTGTAGAAAGACATGTGAGGACACGATGACCAGGTTCATGTCGCTTCAAGTTGGGACTCACTTGACTCTCCTTCATAGCCATCTGGGCTGCTTCACGTTCCAGACGATCGTCACCGTCTTCTCCAAAACCCCCGTAGGCGTCTCTCTCATCCATGTCTACATCACAGTCATCATGATGCTCAATGCTGGTCACTCCAGTGCTCTGTGTAGCATTAGATAGTACCGTCGAAGGAGGCACCGACTCGGAGGTTGCAGTGTCGACAGAAGGGGCAGACAACTGGGCCAATGGGTTGGACTCGTGTTCCTTTCCCACGCGTGTGGTCCATTTATTGACCTTGGCAATTACTTGAGACTTGCGGCTTGGTTTGCTGGGCGAAGACCGCATCATGTTGATGAAAAAGAGGGTTGATTCGGTGAGCAATAACATTCTGGTGCGTTCAGAGGCAACTTACTTGGACTCCTCCCAAATGGGTTCCGGTTTGTCAGCCTGTGGCTGTGTGCCACCCTGGGCTCCCTTTGCTGCCGCGGTCACCAACTCTTTTGATTGCTGGCGGCGAGCCTGTGCAACGGCAAGGAGTTCCCGCAGTCCAAGGCCACTGCTAGACCTCTTCGACATGTTGATGGGCCCACTGCTGGGCATAGCTTGGTCGGTCATGTCATCATTGAGGTTAGCTAGTAAGTGCGTTCAGCTCTTTAGACACTCGCTTACACTGAGTACTAGGATCAACTACTGACCTTTAGGAACGTTTGCGGCTGCGACCCCTTCCTTAACCAGCCTTGGCCTTGTTGGGCGAACGCCCTTCTTGGTTGCTGTCCGCTTGGCATCTTGGGAAGCTTCCATCGCTTCCTCAACCGAGGAGATCTTATCTAATGTAAGCAGAGTCTTTGTCTCTTGTGCAGCCTGGCGTCCTGACTGCTCCGCATCATCAGCCAGCTTCTCGGCATGTGAGCGCCGCTTGGCAGGAGCGTCTGGCAGGCCTGGATGCTTCGTGAGGTTTGATGTGCGAGTACGGCGAGTAGAGGTGAGATTCAAGTTAGCGGTTGGTTGCATAACGAGCGACTAAAAGCGAGCGACTCAGTGAGCTGGAGATAGCAAAACGAGTGTCGAGAAAGAGGGAAAAGTCCACAAAAAATTTCTAGCTGGTCCGCGTCACCTTTTGTACGATAAAATCTTTTCGTCTCATAACATTCTAACCATATATGCAGCTAGGTACGGGGGGGCTGTTCTTTGCTCATCTGAGTTTGGCACAATCACCGGCTGTTGTATCTTCCATGCCTCGGTAACTCCCACCCTGTTTCTTGCCTATCCTATCCTGACCTGTCCCCAACCTTCGCTGCAGTCCTGTCACCACATCACCCATGTCTACAAGCTCGTCCTTCATGCGCTTCAGTCGCCGGGTTAAAACGCCCCTCCATCTCCCCTGCAATTTTCCTGGATGTAGGCGTTGGTTCAGCAATCGGTCTGGGCTTACGCAGCACGTTAACCGGTTCCACCCTGAGTTGAATCTTGTGCTTCATCCAGTATCAAACACCCCTTCGAGTACAACCAGCCCCGCAGAGCAGGACGGTCCCCCCCATCATGATCCCAACGAACCACAGCGGGCAGACGAGGGTGACATCCATTCTCCTGATGCTGGCGTGGAAGGTGACGAGGCGAATTCACGATGGCACGGTCCAAATGCCAAGCTCTACCGTAACTATCATTCCAAATTGACCGGTAGGTTTTGAACTTTAACAATTCTGTCAGGTTGCTGACTCACGCATTCTTGACCCTCAGGACTCCCTTGCGATGCAAACGGCAACTTTCTACCTCAAGGCAGCCCCCCTCTTCCCTACTCCAATAAAGCGTCAGACGATTGGACTCCCTTCAACGACCGCTCTGAATTTGAGCTCGCCGATCTACTTTATACACGCGTTCAGATGTCGGGAGCGAACATAAACAAGCTGATGGACGTTTTCACTGCCTACCTTCATAAGTACAATGGACGGCCACCATTCAGCAGCCACACCGACTTGTATAGCATCATCGATAGCTTGCAAGTCGGCGACATCAGTTGGGAATCCTTTGGTGTCAAGTACAGCGGAGACAGGACAAATAGTCCTACCCCTTGGATGGACGACGTGTATGATGTATGGATGCGCGACCCCGAGACTGCGATCACGCAGATACTTGGTGATGCAGATTTCAAGAACCTAATGGATGTGGTGCCTTATAGGGAGTATGACTCGGCAGGGAATACACGTCGCTGGCAAAACTTCATGTCGGGTGACTGGGCATGGGAGGAAGCAGTATGTTCTTGCCTTCGTGTGTGTGCATTGGCTTACTATTGTGCTACTAGGACATCATTGCTCGTGACCCCGCAACGCATGGGGCATCACTGGTTCCCATCATTCTCGGCTCTGACAAGACGACTGTGTCTGTGGCTACCGGCCAACACGACTACTATCCCCTATATCTGTCCATTGGTAACTTGCACAACACGGCACGTCGTGCACACAAGAACGGTGTCAAGTTGATCGGGTTTCTTGCCATGCCCAAAAGTTAGTTGCGTTTCCTGTGAATCATAGCCATTTAATGTCATGCATCCCAGCTACAAAGGAGCATGCTGCAACCCCCGCATTTCATAAATTCAGACGCCAGCTTTTTCATCGGTCGTTGTCCAAGATCCTTGAACGGTTAAAGCCATACATGTCCAAATGGACGCTCAAACGGTTCGCTGACGGCTACTTTCGACGAGTAATCTACTCTCTTGGACCATACATTGCAGACTATGAAGAGCAGGTTTTACTATCGTGCATCGTGCGCAACTGGTGCGCCAAGTAAGATGCCGTTCATATTTCACGCTTTTTTCTTGCCACTGACTATGTATGAAGATGTATGTCACGCAACAAAGATCTCGACAAGGATGCCCTCTACCGTTGCGAGGAACACACAAGCCTACTCGTCGAAGACATTCAATGGGGTGTATTGTGGGACGAATATGGCATTGTTGGTGACCTTGTCGTAAGTACTGCTTTCGATATGACAACACGGCGAGAACTATGTTGATTGTGTCCGCCTAGCCCTTCACCAACGATTTCCCCCGTGCAGATATATACATCCTACTCGCTCCAGACATCCTGCATCAACTCATAAAAGGCGTTTTTAAGGACCACTTAGTTGACTGGATCGAAAAGTATATTCACGAGCGGTACAAAAATGGCCTCGATCGGGTAGTCCTTGATGACATCGATCGCAGGTAAGTTCTGTTCTGAGCATGCGAGTACATTTTCTCACAGCTTTTTGTAGGATTGCAGCAGTTGCGTCATTTGCAGGTCTACGCCGCTTCCCGCAAGGTCGGAACTTCAAGCAATGGACCGGGGATGATTCAAAAGCGCTAATGAAGGTTCTTTAGTTTCTTCTTTATTCCACTATCACGGCTGCTCACTGGATCGTGTTAAAATAGGTCTACCTGTCCGCTATTGAAGGATATGTTCCCTCCGAGATGGTGCGCACGCTCCATGCATTCTTGGAGTTTTGTTACCTTGTGCGCCGGAACGTCATCGACGAAACAAGTCTTGCCCAGATTCAAGACGCTCTCAATCGGTTTTACCAGTACCGCGAAGTATTCAGGGATGAAAACGTGGTCACATCATTCTCACTGCCACGGCAACACTCCATGAAGCACTATGTTGATATGATACGCCTGTTCGGTGCCCCCAACGGGCTGTGCTCGTCGATAACAGAGTCGAAACACATCAAAGCTGTGAAAGAGCCTTACCGGCGGTCCAACCGCAATGAGCCGCTCGGGCAAATGCTGCTCATCAACCAACGACTCGACAAGCTCGCTGCCGCACGCAGCGACTTCACTGCACGCGGGATGCTGGATTCGCACATCCTGGCTGATATTCATTCAGATACCGAAAGAGGTAAGCTCTCAACAGCGTGTGCTACTAGTAGCTCGGTCACAACTGACGTGTTGACCACTTAAGTGCCCGACGACACCCCACTGGCACTGGCACTCGCTCCCTCATCTACGTCCCAAAACCAGGGCCAACCGGACGGATCCTATGAAGAAGATACTGGAGCTGCTGAGGCTGATGATACAGACCCTACGGCCATCGAAGCCCACGTCCGTCTTGCGCAAACCGTCCGTAAGTGTCCTCCGAGTCCGGATGTCATGTAGATGTAAAGCCTTATTCAGACTATAGAGCGCAAGCGCGCACGCACAGTGCTTCAGCTTGGGGAAGAGCTACATGTCCCTGACATCACTGCTCTTCTCTCCAGGTTCTTATTCGAGCAGCAACATAAAGACGACGATACGACCGACTGGCTGGATGTCCCCGAGGATAGCTATCCCCACTATGATGGCAGAATCAAAGTAGTGAACTCTGCGAGTGCATTGTTCTATGCACCCAGTGACGCCAGTGGCATCCATGGCATGCGGCGGGAGTTCATTCGCTCCACACCCCTTTGGCGAAATGAAGCACCACGCTATGACTGCGCATTCGTGTGCGCAGGCCCAGAGACAGGACCTATGAATGGCCTAGAAGTAGCGCGTGTCCTGGCCTTCTTCTCTTTCAATTTCAAGGGCGTGTATTATCCATGCGCGGCAGTACACTGGTTCGATCTAGTTGAGGACCAGCTGGACGAAGATACTGGGATGTGGTTGGTGCGCCCGCAGTTCAATCAGCAGCACCAACGTGGCATAGGTATCATCCATATCGATAGCATATACCGGGCTGCACACCTCATCCCTGTCTATGGGAAACACTTTGTACCCACCCATCTTCGACCATATCATTCCTATGATAGTTTTCGTCTCTTCTACATCAATAAATTCGCTGACCATCATGCATTCGAAATAGCTTCATAATCAATAATCCCCCTCGTCCATCACCTCTTGCCTCCATTCCCCACACTTTCCCGTCACCCATTTGCCAACCTGTTCTCCACCGAACCCGACCGTACACTCCATATCCATCACCCATCTCTCTCTCCACCGAACCCGACCGTACATGCCATATCCATCACCCATCTCTCTCTCCACCGAACCCGACCATACACACCATATCCATCACCCATCTCTCTCCACTGAACCCGACCGTACACGCCATATCCATCGCCCATCTCTCTCTCCACCGAACCCGACCGTACACGCCATATCCATCACCCATCTCTCTCTCCACCGAACCCGACCATACACGCCATATCCATCACCCATCTCTCTCTCCACCGAACCCGACCGTACACGCCATATCCATCGCCCATCTCTCTCCACCGAACCCGACCGTACACGCCATATCCATCACCCCTCTCTCCATTCCTCGTGCTTTCGCCCTGCCCCATTCGCTAACTTCCATTCCCTGCACTTTTCCCTCACCCACTCGCCACTGGCAAGCCATCGCTGTTTCACCAGACCATCTAGTCCTATCCCCTGTCTCTCCACCGAACCCGACCGTATACGCCATATCTATTGCCCATCTTTCCTCATGCTTTCGCCTCGCCCATTCGCCAGCTGCCCCCCTCCCCCCACCTCTCCGCTGAACCCGACTACACCCGACTATACCCTCCTGGCATGCGCTGGCTGACCCCAAATGAAACGCAATTTTTTTACTCCTTGTCCGTACACGCCATATCCATCATCACCCAGGCCCATATCTTCTTTCACCTCGCCCATTCGCCAGCTGCCGCCCCTCCCCTGCCTCTTCAAGTTCGTGCCGCAACTGCCCGGATATCCACAACTCCCGTCTTTACGCGCCACCCCACCGTGATCTGGAATGGCTGGGAGGTGGTCTGGATGGTCCACTGGCAGGTATGTTACTCGTTATTCATTTGCACCTTCGGCGCTGACTCATATCTTCTTCACCTAGCGCGCCCATTTTCCAGCTGCCCCCATCTCTTCGCTGAACCCGACTGTACACGCCATATCCGTCACCCAGGCCCATCTCTCCATTTCCCACTGTGCTTTCGCCTTGCCCATTTGCCAGCTGCCCCCTGTCCCACCCCTGCTTCCAATCCATGGTATTTTGACCGTTGACTTACAATAGAGTCTGATTTGTACTGTAATGCCTATTTACTACTTGATGACTGCTTTTCGTAAATGTCCCAGTATACTAATTCGACCTTGAATGATGCTTATGTTTACTTGGGACCTGAAAGGTGTCATAAGCAGCCGAAAAGTGGCCAAGGAGCACGTAAGTGATGGCAAGCATTATGTTACATTGCTGATGCTTCTTGAGAACAAACTTTCGCATACCTTGGTGTCTCCAGTAGTAATAAAAGAAATAATGTACCATCCCCATGCCGTACTTTCCAGCCTATACAAATGGTGAATACAGAACGAATGGGTAAAAACCAAGGTCCGTACATTGATAAGGTGGGTGGGCAGATTTGAATCCCGGTATCGCCTCAAGCTCTGCACGAAACGCACAGCAAAAGGAAGGGCCGCGAGGATGTAAAACCATTGCCAATTCGGAGTCGTGCCACACTTCGACCATGCTTCTTCAGCGAGCGGTTCGTAAGATAGCAATTGTAGGCCGCTAGGAGCGTTTTTCGCGGAAAGCGACTCGGGCGAAAAGGCAGATGTGATGTTGTCGGGGAAAGAGGCATATCGTGGCGGCTCGTAAGTCATCGAAACAGGCCGAAACGTTAAGGGGAACTTGGGGAAATAATGGGTATAGAAACAACCCACAAAGTACATGCCGGAAAGCGAATAGACAAGGCTGCAAAGCTGGTCACTGACAGCAAAGCGTGTGAGATGATTCCAATAAATCGAAGATCAGAGAGCATACCCGAGCCAGAAATCGGTGAACTAGAAAGCATTTAGATTTCAAGATGGCCTAAGCCTGAAAATAGGTGACAAACCTCAACCTTCCATATTCCACTAGCCCCAAGCTTTGCAATGTTCTTGATTGTCCACCAACGGGCAGGTCCCCATGCGCATTTCTACATGTCCAAAGGTTGCTTTCGTCGAATCAGAACCAGGAGCATACGAAAGACTTACGCGAATTGGGTTAAAGATGACGATGAATGTGAGACCGAGCCAAATCAAGGGCCATAACAGCGGTGGGCCAATTTGAGACAAGGAAAACCAGAAACAATAACAGAGGGCGCAGAGAAGGAAAGACGGAAGCTGCCGAGCCCAGTTAGAGTGAAGTCAGGCGCTACAAAACATGCAGTACTTCAAAATATTCATGATGATCAAGCCGTGACCTTGGGTTCAGTTCTATGCGAACCAGTCAGGGCGCGAAAGGGATGAGATCATATAAACACACCGAATATGAAGACGTAGTTGATTCTTTCGCGGGCCCATACGGCAATGTTGACACCGATCAGTAACGACAGTAATACCGGTAGAAGGAAAATCGAGTAGATATAAAGCAGGATATTCCAGGACGGGAGCGATCTGCGCGTGTGTTCCTGGAAGGCTACCGGTGTTCAAAATCAGACAGTGATAGTCTAGCGAGAGATGCATACCAAGAAAAGCACCTCCCACGATAGCGGGAAGCGCAAGACCTAACCATGTGCCGGAGCGGAATGTGCTGAAATGGTGTGTCTTTACGAACGGTCCGACGCGAAGGCGATCCAGTGCTCTCTTTCTGTCTCCGTGTTCTGTAGGTACACAGTCCACGAGTCAGTCGAGTACCCCAAGCACATGAAACCCACACCTGTCAGCGGAACGTACCGAATCGCAGCGCAAAAAGCTCTTCCATTTCCTTGAGCATCGTGCTAACCATGGCCCCAGAAGCGAACGCGGAAGGTTCCACCTATAGTAGTACGATGACTGAGCACGGCGACGCCATTGATCGATGACACAGCTTACTTTCTCCTTCATGTAAGCCTCCAGCACGATGTTCTTTGTAATTTTCTCGTATTTTTTCAATGCTTTGCGAAAACCGATGAGGTTTAGAATCTTGTGGCGTGAAAAACGCAAGAAAGTAGAGTCCAAGAACGAAGAATGGTCAAAATTTGGATCGATAGAAGAAATTTGAACGAGCAATCGACATCAACACGTGATGATGATGTAGCTGAAAAGGGCTCACTCTATAATTGTTCAACACCTCGAGGCCTCTGAGAATACATTGCGCATGTTAGCATCGTGTCTGCGATCAGAGAAGACAGCCTGGCCGCGTTGCACGGGAAATCCCGCCTATGGAATGGCCGATGTCCAAAAGACAATTCTCTCCTTGACGTACCTGTAATGTTCCATCGCAGCCTTTCGGAGACGACGCTTCGCGTGTCGATACCCATGAGGGTCGTGAGGGTCCAGGGGATGCTTATGGGTGCTGAACGGGAGACGCATCAGGCTAGTCGAGCGTTTATGAGGCGATCCAGATCCATCTAACGCATTTGCAGGACCCGCAGCGTTCAGGCTGTCGGGGTCCTTCTCGTCTTCACTTTTCCTTATTGCTTCCTTTCCCCCAAATCTGGAATGATCGCCACTGCGACGCGTGTCAGCCGCGCGCGTTCCCAAAGTGGAGGTATCGATGATGCCACGTTGTCCTAGTTATTGTGAGTCGAGGTACAGATGACGGCGCAAGGAACGTTGTTCACCATTCCGTCCTGATTCCGAAGCCACTATACTTCCCACGGCAAATTGATCGGGCTCGTCGGAAATTGCGTTGCTGTCTGGGAACCATGATGAAAAAACGGACGGGAGCGCTTTATTGGGCCAGATCTGGGTTTTAGCTTGCGCAGGGGATTGCTAGACCGCCATGAATTTTGAGACACTTTCCTAAACCTAAGAAAGAAAGCGCACTGACATGGAACATCTCGCGGTGCACCCCGAGTTCATTGAGCTGCTCCTTTATCCGCTTGGCGCGCTGATTCATCTCCTTTTCTCTCTCTGCATAGAATGATTCCACTTTTTCGAACTCGACATCAAGCATGCTGAAAAACCTGGCATGGCTCGCAGGCAAGTTGGCGAGAATTGTATGCAAGGGTGGTGGGCTAGGGGAGGCTATTAAAATCGGTGTTAAGTTGCGAGTAGAGCTGAACGGACAAAGAAAACGCATACGTGATTCTCGGAAAAAAGGGAAAATAGGAGGAGAACGAGGAGTTCTCGGGGGTAGTGGCGTCTGTTGGGATGGTACAGTCGATGCAGTGTTGGGTCGACGGGGTAGACTCAAGGTCACGCTCAGCAAAGGTTCTGGAAGAGTTTGTGAACTCCGAATATCAACCGTCATTCGGGTTCAAATATGACTCACTTCCTTGGTAACTCGTTCGGCGCCATATAGGGGGAGTTAGCACGACGCGTGTGGTTTCATTCGTTGCAGTTGCAGGACGAGATTCAGAACCCAATAGATTTGCGACACGCGCCGGGGATGCGCTTCCCTGGTTCAAATTGTCTTCTGTGAGAATGGACGCACGCAGGTTAGAGAGAGGATCGGGGTTCAAAAGGGTTCCTACCTTTGGAGTGCTCAACTTTCTCCTCGTTGGCCGGAGCGGAACCATGCTCGCCCTCAGAATGTTGCGCCGGGTCGTCTTGCTGGGTTTTTATGATCCCTAGCTGTACTTTAAGTTCACGATAGTCTCTGGAAATGACCCCGGCGCACGAGTAGCGATGTCAGGTATGGGCATTCAAACAAAATGAAAGAAAACGCATTACATGTAGGCCTTTTTCCACTCCGGAGTCTATCAAATGGTTTAGCTAGATGAACGTCTAGTCGTGTGACTCGGAGACACTCGCCTGGGTGTCCTGGAGGTATCTGCGGTGTAGCGGAGAGGGGTGGCGTTCGGTTAGGGATAGTAGCCGGAGCAGCGAAACAAACTCTTCCTTACCGAGCAAACTTCATGTCTCAGTGCAGAGTCTATCAAGCTAACTGCCCAGATGGATATACGCTGTGGTTGGTACTCAAAGTCGTTGGTGAGAACCTCCAACTCTGATCCCTTGCTTGAAATATAACTGAAAGTCGATCGCCACGACGAAGCGTGTACCTGCCAGTGAATGTCCAGAGGTAATAATCCAAGAACTATACACGAAAATGCCGGCGAGTGTCGTCTCGTCACGAATATGAGTTTGATAACAAACACCACGAAGCTCCGAGATCTATGAAACTTTGAAAAAAATTTCAGATACGATCAATCTCCGTCACTATTTTTGCCATCTGTGGAAGTTACCCCGAACCAATCACAGCGAGCTCATGATCAGCTGTCAAGATTACGACTCGGAACACATCGCGACTTGCCCTGACCACCTCATTACCGTGCTCCATCGCAACGTCTCCCGTCGCCTCGTTACCGATGGCGCTCCAATCACCGTCTGCTTCTGAGACCCCGTGCGTGAAACTTACCGAGCATCGTGCACTCATTTTCGACGTGTATGGCACGCTCGTAGATTGGGAGTCTGCCATACACGATGCTTTGCTTCCCGTCTTCCCCGATCTGTCTCGGCAAGAGATCTTGGTCAATTATGCAGAGGTCGAGGGAAAGTTGCAGATGCAATTCCAAAGCATGCCATACTCGAAAATTCTCGAGCTAGCTTATCGCCAGCTGACCACCCCCTCTGGCGTGGCGTCGATGGGCGTTGGTGGAGAATCGAAACAGGCACAATGCGGATTCGCTTCCAACTTGGCTACGGACGACGGATCTGCCCTTCTACCCTCTCCACCCGTCGACGATGCTCTGCGCTTTGGGAGGTCCATCGCAGAGTGGGCACCATTCTCTGATACGATCGATGCACTCCACAAACTCAAGAAGCACTTTGCGCTCGTCGTGTTATCCAACGTCGACGACCACAGCTTTGCAGGAACGCATGCGCAGCTCTGCACCCCTGACTACCCAGGGTCAGCCTTCCTCACAGTCACCCCGGACTCGCCGTTCTCGCTCGTTCTGACTGCGCAGCAAGTGGGTGCCTACAAGCCGAACCCCTTGATGCTGCAGAGCGCGTTGAGGCAGCTCTCCGCCAACCCAGACCCCTCCCTTCCGTCGAACCCATCTGCAGGTGTGGATGCAGCGCAGGTGCTCATCGTTGCCAATTCGATCTGGCATGACATCATCCCCGCCAAGCAGCACGGGTTGCGCAGCGTTTGGATTAGTAGGCACGGAGTTAATGTCATTGGGAACGAGAGCAATGTCGCTACCGGCAGCTCGGATCAACAGGTCACAGCAGCTGACAGGTACCCCTATACCTGGCGTTATGAAACTCTGGGGATGTTGGCGGAGGCCGTGGAGGCAGAAGTGCAGAAGTGAGCTGGATTCTATGTTGTCATGTGATCATGTGTCTTTGTTCCTTGTCCCTACAACTAGCCAAGGCCGATTAGCCCGAAGTAACCATGGAATGACCTGCGTTCACGTTGCCTCAGGGCCAAAGCAATAGTGGCACGCCGTGTGACAATTCCCTCCCTCAGCGTGCTCAAGCATGAGATTGCGAGTCAAAGGCACCCCCTTCTCAGCATCTCCCGATCGCATCTAAGCACATAATGGTGCGTATATCGCTATTTCTGACCAATACGTAGCGCAAGGAGTCATTTAGACCTTGTGCTATCGACCACCACGCGACCGTCAGCAAGAATCGACATCCTACTCGCAAACGTTTATCCCATCCAATCTTCTCAGGCTTGCATCGATCGCGCTGATATCATCACCCATCAACTATTATCCCCAGACGCGACATTTGCCCTGTTCAAGAAAATGAGCTGCTTTGTCTCGAGTCTCGACCCTCGAGGGGTAGGGCACCAGTGCCTCCTGGTACGATCCCTAACCGCGGCGAGAGATCAAAGCTGATAGGATCGCAGCATGCGTACCGCCAGGCCCGGAAGTGGACAATGAAAAAAGCGCATGCTCTGCCCGTTCAAGTTGGTTTGCGCCGAGTATTGCCCCACCGAGGTTCTTTGAATTGAACTCTTGTGATCGGCCCTTTTGCTTCACTTTTTCTTTTCTTTTCTTCCAGGGCGTGTTCTATCGCTTCTATGAATAGGATTCACCGTGGAGACTCGGAACGCCGTATGAACCTTCTGCCTCACCCACACATGCACTCATCCACATCAATCTGGTTTCCACCGGCTTCACATGTGGATACCATGTACTTACGGCTTGTGAGGTCCACTTGACCGTGATGCGTCGATGGTCGGTGCCCCCAGGTAGACACATCCGTCGAAAGCAAAGATTTTCTCAACGTAGGTTGTTTATCTAGAACCATAGGGTTATCTCTGCCAACCACTCACCTGGGATTCTATCGCTCAACGGAATTCTTTCGGTGTTTCTTCTGGGTGCATTTCGCTAGCCGCCGTGCATCATGTTTCATGCTCCGGATCGCGCCACCAACAACTGATATATCCTCCTCAAATCTGGCACCTGGAAGGTGTGTGATTTCTCTTCACGTGCAAGCTTGTAAGCCCAAAGACGATCAGCACAGAAGCTGCACTACGCATTCCATGATGCAATGATCCACTATTAGTTTGATAAGTTAGCACAAATGAGCGACGCAAGGTGTCCTCTATGTGGGCCATATGGATCAAACCAGTATGACTGCCACAAGTAAGATGACAAGGATAATTATCAAAATCGTGATGCACCATCCAGACTTGGTGTCTGTGGGTAAGTGCCATCCATCAGCACAGTGATGATGTCGAGGGACAAGGTCCAGCATACCTCCTGTATCACGTATGAATTTCTTCATCTTCCGCATAGCTCTATCGAGCTTAGAGTCTGCATGATCGACGTTGTGTTCTAGGTCATCAAGCATTCTATGAAGCGCGTGAATAAGACAATAGGAGATAGCCGATACCTGAGGCGCTAGATGCTTACTCGTTATGTTGCCCAATTTCCTGTCCCATCAGGCCGGCCTGTTGCGCAAGGGTTGTGAGCGTCCCTGATATTGAATCCATTGTACGCTCCTGCTCCTGGATCATGAGCTAAGGCAAGATGGGTATATTAATCACTGCTTGTGGTGAACTGTAAGAGATGACATACCTGTTGCTCTTCACGTGCCCACTGCCTGTCCTCGTCTTGATCGTCATTCGGGGGCGAATTGCTAGTGGACGGTAGCGCCGACCGTGAACCGCCCGCTGCTGGGCTTGGGGGAAAGGGTGATCGGAGGTGAGTCTGGGGTGAGAAACGCATGCTCGTGAGCATGATGACGAGGCGGACAGAAAGCGGACCCAAACCGTCGCGTCCTCAACCTCGGTTTTCATACTCTGCGGTCCTGGGTCGTCAATAACCAGCGCTGCGAACGTGGGGGCCAAGACACACCGTAATCTCCCGCCTGACGTGCTCAACGTAGCGCCGTCG
>JBBPOD010000784.1:0-14188 GCA_038091255.1 Tylopilus intermedius | reverse complement strand
CCAATCGACGTCAACGATTACACGGGCAGCGTGATATCGAATGCGGCGCCGTTCGGGGCGGGGTTTGTACCCCGGTTTGAGGGAGAGCGGTTGAGGGAGATGATGGCCGAGGCTGCGATGTAACGACGCGTCTGGAATGCGATCGCGATCACGTCATTCCTGTGATTTTGCTATGCTTCTGTTGTATTTAGATAAAACTATTGCATGCGAGACATGGAATTGCCATACAATGATTGATTCCATTCAATGACCAAGTACCGCTGTCGGGTATCGATCAGCGAACTGCAATCGAAACCTAACAGTGACTCGGATCCACTCACATGAACAGCATGTTTAGACGTAAAACATCACTTAGATTAAATATGCTGTCGCAACTGATGCAGAATTTAAATCGATCATTCCATACGAGCCGATGAAAAACCGAGCGGGGGGAGCAACAGGCTGCAGAGTGCTGCCGACGCTGGCGCGTTCGTTCCCAGGGCGTTCATGTCCACCATGCTATTGAACACGATCATGGATATCGCAAGTCCACACGCTGTGTCAACCTGCAAGTTAACACATTCCGCATTCCGTCAGATCATCCGATGAGAAGTGGACATCTGGGCGCTTACCTGAGTATGGTTTGGAATAATCCGCCCGGAACGACTTGGTTTTGTTGGGCCTATCGGCCGATTTTGCCAAATCATACTCCCAAGCCCCAGGAGGGTCAATCCGGCGACGAGACAGGCGATGATATCTGGTGAATCCATGTGTGAATCATCATCATACGAAATCAGAAGCGGAACCTACAAGGGGCTTTCCAGCCTGCACTGGGACCCTGACCGAGAACGAACACGATGAGTACCAAACCACCGGTAACTAGAATTGCGCCTATCTAATCGACCCTGGTGCCAGCCTCAGACGAAATCGTGTCTGGGTCAAATGATATTATGCCACCAAGTACGCATACTGCCGATGATCCCGCGGATAAGAAAAACGGCGCACGCCGGTGTACCCTGAGCAATGTACATGAGTCGTCAATGCGTTCATGTAAAAAAGGTACATACTGGCTAAGTTGGGTGAGGATGCCTCCGACCATGCTGTTCAAGGCGCCACCGATGGGAGCACCTGCGGCAAAATTTGCGGATTTGATGGATCACGCACGCCGTGGAGGGAATGATTGGGCCAGGATACATAACTAGAACGAGTAAGGATCACACTGGTCAAAAATGGGAACAACGGCGCACAGCTGCTGAGATGGCGGCGGCGGCACCTAATCCCTGAAGACCTCGGAGAATGTCCAACGTAATACCATCTGGTCATAGCGGATACCAGCTGGAATGATCCGGTGTAAGGATCACTCGTCAAATATGGGAGCTGTAGCACAGCTGCTGGAATGGTGACGACGGCACCTAATCCCTGAGACCTTGGAGAATGTCCAACGTAAAACCATCTGGTCATAGCGCATATGTATGTGCAACGAAGACGACATGGCTGACTTACTGCTCGAAAATTTCAACGCAAGTGAAACCATTATTTGCCAAATTGCCAACTTGAACGACGAGAGCCCTCTTGCGCCAATACAAGTCTGCAAGCCTCCCCAAAGATAATAATGGACATCCCTAGGATCGCATCATAGCAACGAGCGAGCAACGTACGTGCGGAGCCGTGACCCACAGGCCGCCGCGCAGAACTCCACGAATACGCGGATATCAGGCATTGAGGTTGATCTTCTTGAATATCGATCGACACTGAAATTGAAAGTAAAGTCTGCTCGGGAATGTCTGCAAAGCAATGCGACGCGATACATGAGCAGAGACCAACAGTGACGAGATTAGCTGTCGTGCAGTCATCACGACGATAGCGATCGAACGTGCGTGATGGCACTGGGACAAAACGTCGGGTGATGCATGGACCTTCTCAACCGTGGTTTCATTGACGTATGTGCGGCATGTAATATTACCCTTTGTCAATTGTGTTCAACTTTGGTGGCAAGTCTGTTGTCGTGCACTTTGCAAGGCATGAACTAGCCTCGAGGTCAGGGCCGGCCCTTTGCCCCTCTTGCGCCGTCCTCCGCTTGTACGTACGCCCGTTCTCATCATTTCTCGGACCCGCTTGACCAGTTCCAGGTTCCTCGATACTTTGCCTGACGATGATCCCATTTCCCTCTAGTTACAGTTGCCGTAGCGGTAGCGTCGACGACGGCCGCTAACTCCTCAAATTACACCTTGCCCCAAGGCGCTGTAGTAGGTTTTCTACCGAGAATCACCCAACAAGATTCCTTACAGAATCAGTACTTGAACCCGCTCGAGTACAACGTAGTACTTGGTTTAAACTTCTCTTAGTGGCGTACAAACAACTCTTTCGTGGGCTTCAACCCGACAAACACGACTCCACCTTTTATTCAAGCATTCCATCCATCCATCCATCCTCCAAACCAATGTAACGGGGCCGAATGCGAACATTCGGCTTGTAGCATCGCACCCGGGCTATGCCATCGCTCACGAAGCGCCGATTTACGATCCTGACCTCAACGTTGTTTTCTTCTGCAGCAATGCTGGTGGACTCCATGGGTACAGCGGCTGGTACAATAATAGCGTTGTCTCGATACTCAACATGTCGGAAGTTGAAAATTCACTTAACACTTCATCAGGCAACGTCGACGTGCCGATCCAGACTGTGAGCAGGATCCACTACAAAGACAAGGAGAGAATCGGCTAACAGCTGTCCAGTTGAATCTTTCTGACACGGTACAGATGACCAACGGGGGTACGAGCCCATACAAGGGTAATCTTCTGTTTGTCACGTCAGGACGAGCCCTTCTGCCTCCTTCCGTTGTTCTCGTCAACCCCAACCCACCATACAACTCGACCGTTTTACTTGACAACTTTTTGGGCAGGCAGTTCAATTCATTGAACGACGTGAAGATACTGCCCGGCACCGATATCGTCTTCTTCACCTACCCCACGTAAGTTGCTTGTTGCACTTGAAGCAAAGTAACCTCTAGGAACGATGTAGATATGGCTGGCTGCTTGGATTTCGTCCCGAACCAATGTTACCTTCGCAGGTCTACCGTTTCGATCCATCAACTGGCCAAGTCCAGGTTGTCGCGGACCAATTTGTAGCCCCGAATGGAATCGCTTTCACGCCAGATGGCAAAACTGCTTTTGTGTGAGTACTTGATAAAGTGCCCACTGGGATGGTTCAAAAATACCGTAATCCATTAGGACCGACACAGGAATGGCAGGTGGCCATTATGGAAACAACCAGACGCGTCCCGCTACGATGTGGGCCATCCCAGATTCATACGTTCTCAGTCATGCTTACTCTTTTTCCGACAGCTACCAATATGATGTGGATCCTGTGAGTCAGTCGTTCGCAAATCGTCGTGTCTTTGCATACAGCGATTCTGGCATCCCCGACGGTATTCAACTTGACCAGAGCGGTAACGTGTATTCCGGGTGTGGGGAAGGAGTACACGTGTGGAACCCTAATGGCACACTCATCGGAAAATTCTTTATCGACAACACGACCCCCGAACTCATCTTCACCAAGTCTGGCCTTTTGATTTTCAATGATCAAAATATATATTTGGCCAACATCACTGCACAAGGGATCGACCTGTCTGCACACTAGGTGGAGTCGGGAAACCGTGCTAATCTTCATGTTGGGCTTGATTTATAATATTCGAACAACCTTGCTAACGGTGGCTTGCTGTTGCCTACCTTTCTGCAGGTTCGAATCACTGACGATAACATTGACGTGATAACGTTCAGTTCTCTATCCTATCAACAGTTGACATTGTATTTCTGCACATTGAGACATGCGAGGTCTGCCAGCTTGTGTCCACGGAAATAATGCCTGGATCGCAGGTGAGTTATCGCGTACAGTTCCGAGTATTGAGAGTGGCGGCTGCTTGACCGACGATCAACCTTCGCCTATATCTACGATGAAGCAATGGAGGCGTCAGTCAGCTCGGAGTACGAAAGCCGACCTACCTGGCGGGGATATCGGTTCTTTACGGAGAAGCAGAGAGCCACCACGACGAGCGGGGTAAGCGATGTCTTCTCTTCCCGAAGCCAAGGAGCGGAAATCATCATACGGTTCGCGTGCCCAGCGTGACTGCGATGATAGCTCTTGGCCCACCAACCGATTCCGTCGGCCCGGGTTTCTAGAAGGAATGATATGAAACGGGGTATGGCGTGAGCACATCACGGGCAGGATCTGCTTAACCTTTTTACGGGGACCGTGGTATACGTATTTGCCACGTGGATACTACGATCCGTTTCATTTTTATTCTCATTTGGGATTTTATCATATAAAAGGTGCGTCGTTTACGAACATGTTTTGAACGCGATTCAGATGTCAAGACTGTGGCGAGTCGATGACGGACGCTGTACGGGTGCCATGACAGTAATGGCCAATATATTTCAGACGACCCAATCACGGGCGCCTAGACAAGCTTGCTGATAAGATCGATATTGTGTTGGTTTCACTTACAGGCGCTTTGGCAACTGAATGGAAGTTGTATTTCGAGAACTGCCGCTCATTGACACAAACAAAGCCAAATATATGCCAGGTTGGTTCTCCCAAGTTACATTCATACAGGACTCGGTCAAGATGTTTCCTTCAACTCGGTAGTCTACTACCCCGAGATAGGCGCGGCCTACGACATGCCATTCAGCATCGCCACATTTACGAAATCCCGTGGCGCTCACTTCTTTGAACTGTTTCACTTCATTCCACTGGCATGGTGACCCTCCGGGGCAGTGATTGATGGTTTTTGAGCGCTGATGGACCCCCTCGAACGAACGTTGGTCCAAGCTACTTGTAGGCTTGTACTGTGACGTTGACGAGAGAGGTGGGCACAAATTGTTTCAGCGAAGTCCGTCTATAGCCGACCACGACAGCTTGCATAAAAGCGAGCCACATCCTCCGTGTTTCAGGCAAACAATGGTTCTCTCTACCCTTGCGGTCTTGGTGGGTGCCGTTGCAATCGCGTCAGCGACGAAGGCTGTCCAAGATATCACCTTGCCCTCCGGTGCCGTGGTATGTTGTCTACCAACGCTGACTGGGGGAGGAGAGCGCTGACGAGATCAGTACGTCAACCCGCTGCAATACAACGTGCTGGGTGCAGACTACGCCCAATGGCGCACCAACGACTCATCTGTCGGCTTCAACCCCACGAACACGAAGCCGCCCTTTATCCAGTTCCTGGACCCGTCTTTTTTGAGCATCACAGGACTAGACGCGAAGATTCGACTTGTCGCGTCGCACCCGGGTTTCGCTGTTGCGCATGAAGCGCCGATCTACGTCCCCAACCTCAACCTCGTGTTCTTTTCGAGCAATGGGGGTGGAAGCCTTGGATACAGTGGCTGGTATAACAATAGCGTCGTCTCGTATATCGACATGACGGAGGTTGACAATGCCATCGTTGATTCTACGGGCGACATCAATGTCCCCATCCAGACCGTGAGCAGGATGCACACCATATGCTTGGAGGGCCTTGCTGACGGTTGTCCAGTTGAACCTCTCAGACACGGTGCAGATGACCAATGGGGGCACCGGCCCGTACAAGGGAAACCTCCTCTTTGTCACGTCGGGGCGTGCTCTTTTACCTCCTTCGGTCGTTCTCGTGAACCCTACCTCGCCATACAACACGACCGTTCTGTTGGACAACTTTTTGGGCAGGCAGTTCAACTCGCTTAACGATGTCAAAATTCTGCCTGGTACCGACCTCATCTTTTTCACAGACCCCAGGTTAGCTTTTCATCGATTCTTGGGATGAGAACGAAGCTGACAGCGCGTTGTAGCTATGGCTATCTGAACGAATTCCGTCCCGAGCCGATGCTACCTTCGCAAGTTTATCGCTTCGATCCATCGACTGGGCAATTGCAAGCGATCGCGGGTCAATTCGTAAACCCAAATGGGATCGCTTTCGCCGCAGACGGCACCACTGCATTCGTGTGAGTAGGATGCTGATACCTTGGGTCAGGTTGTTGTGACAAATATATCGTTAGGACTGACACGGGAATGGCCGCTGGCAATCTTTTGGGTACCAACCAAACACGTCCCGCTACCATGTAAGTCGCCATGGGAGGATTTCGTGTTCATCCACGCTCACGCGGTGCAACAGCTATCAATATGACGTCGATTCGAAAACCCGGACGTTCAAAGACCGGCGTGTCTTTGCCTACTGTGATTCTGGCATTCCCGACGGGATCCAACTTGATACGAACGGCAACGTGTATTCAGGGTGTGGGGAAGGCGTACACGTATGGAACTCCGAGGGGACCCTCATTGGGAAATTCTTCGTGAATAGCACGACGCCCGAGATGATATTCACCAAGTCTGGCCTTCTGATTTTCAACGAAGAGAGGATATATCTGGTGAACATTCAGGCACAAGGCATTGATTTGTCCGTAGATTAATAGTCGGGGATGGGGCATGCACGCGAGGTTTCGGGATGTCTCATCGATGTGGGATTGTCCTTGGCCACGTTGAGAAACACGCGTGTATACCCTTGTGCCTACGAGTAGTGGGGTGATAGATTCGGAACCTCTTGGGTTGTCTCTTGTCGCCTTGCAAACTAACCCCGTATGAATACACCTTGACACCCCACTGTCAATGCTCGGAATTTCTACTAGAGAGCGTGCCCTAGTGCTTCCACGGATAACACGTGTGACCGAGAGAGCGAGGATCTATTCTGCGCAGCCGCGGGGGAATCTACGGGGAATCTACGGGCAGGTATTCCAAGGAACGGACCTGGGCCTGAGACTCACTGCAGACGTACAAAGTCGACGTTCGATCGAGCTACGCATGTGAGGCGCCCACAATATGTTCGCAACTTATGGGCCAGGAAGATCGCGACACCGAAAGACGGAGAGCGATCCAGGACATCCATACGTGACTCCACCGTACACCATACAATGGCCCGCGCCAGCACGCCAAACCAACGAACCCACACGGTCTCGCTCTCGCAGCTCCTCCGTGGAGCGCAAAGGGGACCCGTTCGTGGCTCAACCGGGATCGCTCCTCGCCAGTACAGTGACTCCGCCGACGCCGGTGTCACCGCCATCCCCTTCGCCTCAGCACTCACGAAGTGCTTCTAGACAAGGAAGTATTAGAGCGCCACAGAGTCCTCTAATCAAAGACGTTCCTCAGCCACCACGCACGGCGCTCAACGCTCCCTCGGCCGTGACGGCATCACAGCCATATCCTGCCAGTTTAGTTCAACTGCAGAACCCATCCCTCCCTGGCATGCACCGTCACCCGTCGCACCGCCATGCACCTCCACAGACCCCCGCTAACGTGTACCAGGGCCAGAGCACGAGCGCAACCCACCTCTTGAACCATCACTACTCCCACCAGACTTCTCACCACCACCACCACCACCAGCCACCCACGACGACCCACCACATCTCGCATCCTCCCCGTTCCCGGTCCCGACCCCCAAGTGCCGCATCACATCGATATGCATCCAACGTCACGCCGTCCGTGTATGGCCATGGAGGACCCGGGGCCTCCAACGGCTCCCGCACCTCGCTCACCGGTGGCGTGCCTTCTCTCAAGGATTACGACGCTTCATCGCCGCCTCCTGGCATGTCTTCTATCTCGTATTATCACATAGGGACTACGCAAGCCCATGTCACCTCGGGATCGCCCCAACGATCGCAGTCACACAAGCGGGCGCCATCACCCAGCCCAACTCAGACCATGTACCCGTCCCGCCCTACGCAGAAGCTCGAGGAGACCCAGGAGACCCAGCGGCGACAGCGCACTGCGCAGGAGCTCCGTCGGAACCCGCACCGACCTGCGCTGCCCCCAAACTATGACGGCCAGATGGAGACGCGGTACGTGAGCATGCTGCTCGCCATGGACGATATCCCGACGCTTTACAACATTCTGGCTGCGTTCTTTACCTGGATCATGCTCGCCGGGTTCGTGCTCTTGCCGTCTACGTTTGCGTCCTGGAAAACCCAGCCTGCGGGAACCCCCCAGGGTGTTATCGCGAGGTTGATCAATAATAACGCATTGTGGGTCTGCTCATCAGTTGCACGTCACGTCCGTTGAGGCTGAACATACATACACCCAGACTCATCATTGCGTCCACGTGTACTGCCATGGGGCTAGGTGGCATGATCGGGTTGTGGTGGAGATGGCGAAGAAACTACGTCTGGATTACGCAGCACGTCTTCATGTGAGTGACATTTCGCTGCTAGGACGGTCTCCGTTGACGCTTCCAACCTTTAAGCCCTGGATTCATGAACTCTGTTGCTGGAATAATCTCCATCTTGTCGAGTGTCTACGGCACGCAAAGTGGCGTGTTTGGCCAAACGGGGCTATCTGCGATCATTGTTACTAGTTCGTTGACATTGATCTGTGGGACGTTGACGGTGGTATATCAATATGGGTTTTTACGAAGCCTCAGGTTGGAACATGACGAGGAAGTGGGGGTGGAATTGGCTGGTAAACATGGCGAGGGCATGCTGGTAGAGAAAACAGACGTCCAGAACGGGAACTTGAAGGCATAGGGTGATCAAAGCCCCCACCTCCTGATTACGAATTACTTACGGATTTACCCCCTAAATTTGTACGAACGACAACGAGGATACACGACGTAGACGTGTCAGCTCGACGAGACGAACCACGATGCGAAAAATGTCAATGCTTGATCACTGGGAACTGGACCACTGCGCGAATGGTACCTCCGGTCTTGAAGAGATCCCGAATCTAGATGAATCTGTAATTCTGACGGATGACAACAGTGCCTCACCGTATTCCGTTCCGCGATGCCTCCCTTTTTCAAGAGTTCGAAAAACACGGATCTCTACCATCTAGCATCTCGTACATCACTGGCAGAGAAAAACTCTAACAGCCTTCCGTTTCTTCTTTGGCATGTGGGCAAGCACCAGCCTGACCACTTTCTCCGCTGGCCCAGGAAGGCGACGGCGCGCATATACGATGAGGACAAGTTTGTGATCGTGCTCTGCGTTTGCTAGCGTAAAACGTATCTGTAACCGCCGTGCTGAAAAACGAAGACGTTCAATTTCTCGCTCCCGGTGTCATAATCCGCGATTGGGGGAAAGCCATTGTACACATGCATGTGCCAGTCGGAGGCAACGTGTGCCACAATCAATCATATCCATCCCGAACAACGTAGAGTGCTCGCTTGTTCTGACCGCATGTTCCTCACGTGGGTCTTGTGTTTCGGACGTTGGCCTGCCTCCACGGCTCCACTGAGATCCCTTGTCACAGGGATAACATAGCATATTGGCTGTGAACTAAGACGCGTGACGACGCGCGGGATTAGCAGGAGAATAATATTAGTAGAAATGGTCAACCGGAGTGGAAGGGCAGAAGGTGACGCCGTCGCATCAGTCCCGAGCTATGCGAGGAACGTTTTCTATACGAGCGCCAACGAAAGCGTACGTCATGAAAAATTTGACCACCTGCTGGAGCTGGGCCACCACGTGCGCGGGATACCTGTGTGACCGCGCGAGGCTATCACGGGCAATTTGTCCGTCGGAACTGGATCAGAGACACGATCTCACCACACGCCGAGAAACCGTCCGTCCTCGAGGCAATGAGGCAGTGTTGGAACCCGCACAGGACCGAGTAAAAACGACTCTCGGAGGTGAATCGGAACGCCGGGCAAAAACGATAGGAATGTGAATTGTGAGATCGTAACAAACGTGGGAAAGGTCATCATGCAATGCTCAACAGCTGGGCCACTCTAGAGGCCACTTCGGAAGAAGAGAGATTGTCTAGTTCAACATGCTTCTCAACACCGCGCTCTGCGAAAATAGATGAGTACAGCCATGAACACGCGCGCACGGAAGGGCATGTGAACGCACCAAAGCGAGCAAACACGCGCGCGGGTGTGCCCGTGGCCTCCCTGATCAACACAGGCAGGTCCGGGTTGTGTTTCTTGATGAGAGGATACTCGGCGAGAACGAATTGGCTATGATGGTGATTTAATTAGAGTTGTGTATAGGGAGCCCTTGTCGACGAACCGTGTTCCCGCTGAAGCCTGTGCTGATTGGCAGCACAGGACACGGATCTCGCGGAGTGCTGGGGAGAGTGCCTTTGCAAACGAGGACATGGCGGAGATGACTGGAGAGAGAGGTGATTACATAATATAAACCGGTGGTTACCAGGAAGAGAAAGAGACGCTTTCCTCTCGACCCAGCCAACGCTGTCCGCTGCAGTCCTCTCAACACCGCCATGGACGACGACGAGCAAAACAGACAGCACGACGACTGGCTCAACAGCCGCAAGAACAGACTCCCCTCCTTCACAGAGGTCCTTTCAAGACGCACTAGGCCTCCCGTCGACCTGTTCATGTTCTAGTCCGTTACCATCCTTGTCTTTCCTCGAGTCGTGTGTTCACCCTTTACGAAACTAGTTTATTTCTTCAGCGCGAGGGCGCAGAAGACATATTAGATTTCTGGCTGGACGTTCAACAGCACGAGAACCTCTGCAGGGCCTACTTCAAGGACGTGCGCAAGTCCGGACGCACCATCAAGGAAGACTGGCCTCAATACTGGGACTACGCGCGTCGGCGTGGCTCAATTTATGGTACAGTCGTTGGCCTCCAGCCAAGTGGGGGGAAGCGAAGTACGACCAGTACCGCCGAGGCGTTGAACGACCTGGAAAAACAGTCTCTCGCCGTTACCGGTGACGAGAAACGTGCTGGTGGTCGCTCCACCAGTCCACGCCCACGGACCCCTGGATTTGAAAAGGAAGGGATCGCGTCCACATCACCTCCTACCGAGCAGGATCCACCTCGTTCAACAACCCCGTTCTCGCTCTCCGCACGCACACCCACACTCTTCAACCTGCGACGAGCTTCACGTGCCCCTACGATCATTCCCCGTTCCGCCGCTATTACTCGCATGGACCTCATTGCGTCTGCGGAACGCATCTATCTCCGGTATCTCTCCCCCGCAGGCACCGTTGGGTCTCCAGAAAATCATGAGATTTACCTTCCTCCTGCATTGCGCATACACACTTTCCCACTGAGCAGCACACAGGAACCCACGTCGCAGAGTGAGTTGAACATGTTGGCGCACATCCCCGATATGTTCCACGCGCAAAAGGAGTACTGCTTCCGTGCTATGGAGCAAGACGCGTTCCCGCGCTTCCTGAGAGCAAAGGCCTTTGGCAATTTGACTCCCCTTTCTGCTCTCGTTCGCCTCGTGTTCGGTTTAATCATCCTCTGGATCGGACTGGCTACTGCCTTTTCCCTCATCTTCCTCGATGTACAGCCAAAATCCAAACGCTTCTTCGTGAGTCCCTTTCGAGAAGTACGCTTGCGACCATTTGTAACGGTTTTCTCACGTAGCTCTTCCTGCCCTTCACGTTCGCCATCCTTTTCCTCATCTCGCATCAATACGAGCTTGATCCCATCCTCGTGTTCTTGGGCCAATCAGAGTCGACCCCTTTTCGCACACTTACGATCCGCGAACCTTATGTGAAGAAGCTTCTCCTTGGTCGTGCTATCTGGGTCACGACGCTCGTCGCAATCTGCGTGACAGCGTTGACTCTGATATTCTGGGCTGTTCCAGGTCATCGACTATGACCTCGGTTTCGTGATGTAACTCAGCATGAAAGCGGACACATGTACAAGCCGTGAGCAAGGGACTGAATGTGGATTTGAACCTGACCTGACGTTTTACTCCACCGGATAATGTCAACCACCAGAGTTACCTTTTTCTTATTTTCTTATCTAGTTATTCCACTATCCCCCTTTGCACCACCTTTTATATTCTATCCTAATTTTTCCATCTTCATCTCTGTCCATCCTCGTTTTACTGCACGGTTTTGTTTTGGGTTTCTCTGACGTTCTTGTTACCCAGGTGCATCTTCATACCCTGACATCTCTTCCGCCCTGCCAAACACGACAGGCATCACCAAGCTACATCGTTATGCTCTCGCTCTTTTTGCAAGCCCATTGACTTCCATTGTGGAACTTCACATTTGTGACGACCTTGTTATCGACAGTCCTGGTTCTTGTTCTTCTGTTGTGCTGCAGAGATCCTGCCTTGCGTGACATAGAAATTCAAACATGTATTTCCATGGCGTTAGGCGGCGTGTCAATGCATCCAAGGGGACGGAACCGTTACCACCGCTTGTGCCCCAAGTTGGGGCCGTTTCAACCCCACTGGCAAGGAACCTTTTTGACGGCGTCTTCCCACATCAATATATTCGTGACCCTGTTACACTCCTCAGGGATAAGCTCCTCAGGGATAAGCCTGGCCGGCTGTGATCCGTTGGAGGTGCTTGCCGCATGCAGCGCCTGCTGACCGTGTTTCTCCCCTGTGGGTGATTTGGTGGAAATATGCACCGGACGTCATTGGGGAGAATGGGATCAAACTCTCCGCTCGGGAGAGATCCGTCCGTTGCGAAATGACAATGATTATCCCAATGGGCTACGGAGACCAGGGAAACGCGCCCTCGGCGTTCAAATTTTGCCTTGCAGATGCGGCGGCATCAAACCCGGACAAGATCATGCGGTGGACCGTATTTACACCTGACACATCACCATGACAATATTCTGGTTCGAGAGACCGTCTGTAGTGCACGGCGTGTGTGCTACACCGGGTATCACCCCCCAAAAAACGAAGCGACGTAGGGACGTCCGACTTGTTCCACCGATACCGAACGAGAGTCGCCTCAGGCTGACCCTTTCTGTCAAGTTGAACGCGAAAAGAAAAGAAACCCCTTCGAATGCCAACCTGCTAGTCAATAGTCATTCGGTAAGCGGAACTAGAACTAATGCGTGAGCCAACAGACTGGGGTGATTACAACGAGCAAGCCGCAACGTACGTGGTAAATTTGGCGCTTCCGCGTGTCGCCTCCGTGCCAGCCTGGGCGACAACGAGGTATTCTGAAGCACTGACATATCCTTGGTCGATCAGGTACTATACCGTGCAAGCATCAGCATGTGCAACGCGACACGTCGGAGCGAGGGCCGCGTGAGACGCGCTTACCTTTAAAAATGGGTAAAGGTCACCTTTGAAAGAGGTGATGGGGCCATTCAAGGGTACGAAGGAGTATACCACGTTGTATCCGTTATAACCCACGTTCAAGGTCCTGCAGCACAATGCATATGTATCAGACAAGACGGCTGGCAAGGGAGACAAAGGGGTGTACCATTTATGACCAGCAAAGGAGAGTGCGGTCTTGACAGGCGTTGACTGGCCCTCGGCGTCATATATGTAGGATATGGGCCAAGCGGTCTCGGAGCAACCGAGCCAAATCATGATTTCATTGTTGCGGTAACTGTCAGCCCCAGGGCTGTAGGCGGTGAACAGATCGTAGGCGACGTCATACACAGCGCCATTGCTCTCCTGAGACCATTTCCAGGTCGTCTACAATGCCAGTTTGAGCGAAAACAAGATACACCATAAATGACGACGCGATACGCACCGATATGGAGTGAATTGCACTCAGTTGCTGGTTGACGCCGTTGAATTGAACGTTGGAGTAGCTCTTGATGCTATCGTCGCCCGTCCACTCCCAGTTTGTGGACCATTTCACGACGTCGCCCGCCAGAGATTCGAGTGCAACGCATTGCGAACCAGATGTCGCATGCGATGCGCCCCAAAGGTTGGTCAACAGGGAGTATGAGCCAGCTGGGATGGTGTCAAACTTCCCACAAGCCGTGTTACCCCGACGCATCGAAGGAAGGGTAGAAACGAGCGGGATAATGAAAAGGAGTGTGAGCCAAGGGATCATTTGTGAGCGAATATTGTGTTACGAAACATGGAGGACGAGCTGCTTAAGAGGCTCGACCGAAATGTCGCGGATTCGCAGCTTCACGATCAATCGGCTGCGCAGCTCGCCGAGTAACCTAGATACGACAGTTTCCTTGCTGTCCGAACTGTCGGTCTTCGGGTATCTATTAGGGAGCTTTGCATCTGAGGCGCAAGGATATGAAACAGATGATAGAGGGAAGCCTAGGGAAGCCCAGGTGAGATGAAACAGCAGAGACGTCTGACGTCATGACTTATACTTTCGATGTAGGACTGGGGGGTGTAAAGCCTTCGTAAACCATGTGAGGGCATGAAGCAGCTGTTGCCGCACGAGAGAAACGTCCATTTTTCGGACCACTAACCTAATATAAACTCACAATTGATGCGCCGTCCAGAAGGGAAGTTCGAGATACCCGCTGGTGCCTAGCGTTTTTGTGGCGAACCTGTCA
>JBBPOD010000783.1:0-14195 GCA_038091255.1 Tylopilus intermedius | reverse complement strand
GCGCTTCTGCACCCGAAGTCGGGCCGGTTCTCGGACAGCGCTGCCCAACAAGGGCTCGAAAAACTTGGATACACTCAATAAATGACCAGGGTACGTGTCCTCGTCCTCTCCTTGCCAGCACCCGATGATCTCGTTTGTACCAGTGGCTTGTTCCATGCTGTCTTCAGTGAGCCCCGAATCCGCCAAGTAATGTCTTGCTCTCGGGCTCATTTGATGTTGCGCATGTGCGTCCGACGTTTCAGTTCGCGCTGTGCAGTTGCTGATATGTCGGCGATACCAGCTATCATCGCCGTCCGCGAGTTTCGGTAATAGTATCCAGATTTGTGTCGCGCTGACACGAATCAAGCTATGATACGGCCAGGCAGCCCCAATAGTCACCTCCTTTGCCCCCATGTGGTCCACTGGCTTTCGTGGTGAGCGTCTCCCCAACTGTCTTGTGAATCTCATATTGACAGTCACTCTAGATAAATCCTGTTTTCCCCAGATATTTGTTCCTTCCCTAACTGAAAATTTCTCCAAATACCCCACTTCTGCAGGCGCATACTACTGGTGCTATCGTTTGGTTCCACTATGCTATAAGCTTGTCTCGATGGATGGCTGGAAATTGGATCGTCACATTGGGTGCCACATTTGGTATCCCAGCCTTGTCTTTGTCAAAAAAACACGGCTCGATGCGTGGATCTCGTCAGGAACGATTCAATTGATCGTGGCATGTGCAAGTATTAGCCATCCAGCATGGGTGGCAACTCCCCGGCAAACGTGTATGTATCCAATCGAGCGAGCAGACAGAATAGCAAGACAGTATAAAAAGCAGGGCGACAAATCAAACATCAAAGACCTGAAAGCAAGAAAGCGAACCGGGACCAGGGGTTATATAAGCACCATCCAATCTAAATAATTTCCAACACCTTCACCCGGATATCGCTGAGTTTTGTCTGGTAGGGGACCCCCTCAACGGTGATCTCGTAGTCTGCCGCGACACGTTTGAACTGCTCATTGGACTGCTGCTCGAGCAAGAGTGCATTGAATGGGCACCTGAGCCTGGAGATCAGCCGCAGTGCCTGCGTGCAGGTGTCCGGCCGAGCTGAAGGCTCAGCGTGGGAGGGAGAGACAGGCGCAGACGCACACTCCGAGCCTACATCAGACTCGGCTGCCGTTCTGCCACTAGAGCCGACGTCGGACCCAACCTCCGATGTGTCGTCCGACACTGACTCGTCAAGAGGATCGCGAAGGTCGTTCAGCCAGGGATGGATGAAAACGAGTTTCCGGGGTTGCTTCAACGGCATTGCGTCGGTTGTCCTGAACTCTACTTTTCCGAGCACGGAAACCGTTGTGCGATAAACGGTGCCTTCGCCACCACCTAGCTCTTGAACCCCGATTCTGGTCACGCGAAAGTAAATGCAGGGGAGCTGTAAACAGCGGTTCGCGAAAGTCGCCCGAGGGAGCTGGGCGACGCGATAGAAGAACGCTACGGCGTCCTGTGCTGCCACTCGCCTGCGCAGGTGTTCTACGGCAGCATGGAGTTCATGAACCCCCATCGGTTGTAGGGTGTGTGGTTGCTGGCTGTAAACAGCGAGGGAAGCGGGGAGAGCAGAGTTGTACACCAACGATGTCCCAGTCCATGCGATCACCGTCATATCTCCTGTACGGGCGATGATGTTCTCCAAAAGCTGGCCAAGAGCTGCTTTCCCCAACCCGTAGCGAGGAATGATGTCACTCGAGAATATCCCAATCAAGGAATACGCGATATCTTCTTCGACCGTGGCATTGCGGAATGAGGCCAAGCGGAGCTTCTCCCGTACCCCCAATCTTCCGGGGCGAAAAAACGTGATGATCCCAGGATCGACGCCCGTAGCTTGCGCAAGTTCGTGCATGATCAAGGGGGATTCCTTGTGGTTGGCGTGCCCATCATCGAGATAGAGCTTCCACTCGCGATTATAGAACCGGATTACTTTGGACGCAAGAAGTTCCTGCAAAGTCCAAGCTCGACTCATCCATCGGCTCCTGATCAATGCACCAAGTTCTGCAGACGGCAGCACATCCGCGAGATACACGAACGTTTCCGCTGCTTCAGCGTACCAATCGTACATCGAGGTAAGAGATTGGCTTAGGACGGCGCTGGTGTCCTTGTTGATGCAACAGGTATCTGACCAAGCCCATCTGTGTCCGTTCTCGCGAGCTGTTTTGCAGAATTGGCGGAGCTTCTCGTTAAGTGGCGATGCATCCAGTTTCCAGACCGACTTGGACTTAACCTGGTGGACGTCTTGGAAGGTTGGCTCCTTGCCCTCCCAGGTATGGGAAAACATCGACCATCTGAAGTATTTTGCGACAGCATTGCGGATAAGAGTTGAGTCTATTTTCGTCATTGCGGACTCAGAAAAGAGCTTCTTGAACAGCAAGTCTGATTTGAACAACCGAACCCGCTCTTGCGCGTCACATAGCTGGCCCGTCGTGACGTCAATAAGGACGAGCGGACAAAGCTTGGAGACCTCATGAATGGCAGTGTCGATGACGGTGAGTATATCTTGCGGAGGGGTATATTTCGCCCGCAGTCCTGTAAGAATATTGTGGCATACTGTCCAGGATAGCGTTAAGAATACGTACGGCGTATTTCGTCGTTCGGAGATTTCTCAATGATCGAAAACATCTCGAGGAAGGCATTCATCGCTTCGCCGTAATCTTCTGCGCCGTGGAGCGCCGCGTATTTCCGTTCATATCCCAGGTGCGAAGATGGTTCTCGTTTGATCACCTAGAGATGACGAGTTATGTTATGTGGTATAACAAATAAAACGTGATGCACCTCATTCGCATCCGCTATAGCATCGCCCCACAACCCGATCAAAGCTCGTGCCTTGGACCGTTTGGCGAAGATATCTACTTCGTTTGTGGAATCGAGAGACAACGCGGAGGTGTACCACTCTGTCGCATCATTGTAGTCCCCAGAACCAAGCGCTGTATCGCCGCGCTCCTCGAGTTTGTTGATACATTTTTTCTTCAGCTCTAAGAGCACCCAATCAGCACATCCACCAGAATTAGGTACCCATACTCGCCTATCACCCACTCTGGTATTATCTCATCGCCAAGCGAATCGAGGATCTTGAGAAGCGCTTCCGCTGCCTCCTTCACGCGACCTGAGGCATAGAGATCTTCACAATGAGGCCGCTGGACCGTGATGCGAAACTTGTCGAATGTCCACCCGAATATCTCACCCCAGGAATCAGTAAGCATGACAATAGTGAATGGAAGGAACTCACAAGCGAAATGGCTTCCAGGTCGGACCCAGTACACGACAAGGCAAGGTCTTGCCCGCGTTCGAGAGACTGATTCGCGTGTGCATAATCACCCCGCATCAGGTGCATGTTCGCGAGGACCTAGGTGATATCCATCGTGGCAGTGTCTATGGTATGATCTCACCTGACATACCTGGCTACAACAATACATTGTCTCGTCATCCTTCGAGACAGAGATAAGATCATGGACGCGTGAGATCGCCGTGTCATATTTCTGGGAAAGAAATAACACGATCGACTGAGAAGATGCTTATCAGAGACCTGCCACGCTGCATCTGGGTCTCATACCTTGATGAGAAGTAACAGAATGCTCTCTTTCGGATGACAATTTCCGAAAGCGAGGTCAAATGTCTGCATCGCTTCTTCTTGTTCACCATTTCCTACTTGCGCTAGAGCTTTGGAAATGTAACCCACAGCAGACGGCCGAGTTAAGATAGACTTGGTGCAAATGAGCTGGGGCATAAACAAGAACGCGGAATAAAGACCTTCTCGGCATCCTCATATGCCGAGGTCCAATCTTCTGACCGTGCTCTGATGAGTGCCTTGTAAGCGAGCAGATGATGTATGTCGCTAGAGGCAATTGGCGGGTCGGAATCCGAGTTGAGTGTATCCGCATTAACGGAGCTCTCGTGCACCCATTGTTTGAAATCGCCAACTCCGATGGACAGTCTTTCCTTATCTTCGGTCACCCCCCTTTGGAGAACATCGAATGCAGACTGTAATCAACTTTGTCTAGCGGAGAAGAGTAACTTCAGCATCATAACCCACCTGGAGTCTCCGAGCTTCTTTCTTGGATGCTCCCAAAACTGACTGTTGATAGATCAGCTGCGCTGAAGAAGATTGACATTTCTATCGTAGCCCACCTTGAGCAGCTGGGCTTCTTTCTCCCGAGTTTCCACGGCCAAGGCAAGCCCAGTCCTCTCGTGATGAAGACGATTGATTTCTCTCTCGTAGTCACTCCTGAGTTTCTGAGCTTCTTGCCTAGCGGCGTCCAAAGCTGACTGCAGAATAGATCAGTCGCACCGAAGGTGAACGTTTCTCTATTGTAGCCCACCTTGAGGTTTAAAGCCTCTTGCTGAGCGGTTCCCACAGCTGACTGTAGACGTGATTCGTGGCGCCGAAGTTGATCGAGTTCAGTGTTGTAGTCCACCTTGAGCTTAATAGCTTCATTCTGTGCAGAGGCCAAGGCTGATCGGAGAGTTTGAATTTCCTGATCGTCTTGGGTGATTTCTTTATCCTAACAGAAATTGTGGAGTTTAGGCTTACAGGCTACATAGGCGCCATAGCATTCGTTATGATGCAATTGTCAAATTATCATGCAACCCCGAATGGGCAAACATTCTTACTTGCTGAAAGGGGCGAGCATGGCACGGACAGCAACGGTGAGTGGCCACGAACTCGATGATTCAACCATTACTCACTTCCTGCAACGAAAGTTGGACAGCTGGGGATGCATGTATTCAAGGCATCACTCACCGTAACTCCCTACATTGGAAGCGACAAGCACGATATGTGGTGAGGCAGTTTCCAAGGCACGGATTCCAGTACGACTCACAGTCTAGATGGCATGCGACAAGGCGGTGAGATAACCGCAACATATGGATTCGAATAGCACTCACATTCTAAATGGGAAGTGACAAATACGATACAGTGGTGAGACGGCTTAGAGTCACAGATGCAAGTATCACTCACTCTCTACGTGGGAGCCGAAAAACACGATACAGTAGTGAGATACTACCGAATGCATCGATTAGAGAATGACTCACCATCTAAATGGGAGACAAGTAGTGAAATAGATGCAAGTGCACAAGCATGAGCACCACTCACGAACTAGATGGGAGCCGATCGGGGTGATTTATTGGTAAGACAGCAACGCACAGATTCGAGGCTTACTCACAGCCTGGATGGGATCCGGCAGGCACGATACAGTGGTCAGACCGCTGCAAACGCCGTATGCGAGCACCGCTCACAGGCTATATGGAACACAAGAGTATAATACGTCCGTGAGATGGCTGAAAACGTATGAGTTCGTGGTGCCACTCACAATCTATATGGGAGTCGACAAGCACAATACGGTGGTAAACAGCTGCGAATGCACGGGTTGGAGCATCACTCACTCCCTGCATGGGAGACGACGACGATGGGATAAGCTGTGAAGGTACGGATTTGAACATTACTCACAGGCTAGGTGGGGGTGACCAGCACGAAACGGTGATGAGACAAATGCAAAAGCACGCATTCGAGCATCACTCACTTCCTATAAGATGAGCACGATGCAGTAGTGAGACAAATAGGATTCGGGTATCACTCACGTCCTACATAGGAGGCAACAAGCACGATACGGGGTGAGACGACTGCGAACGCCCGAATTTAAGTACCACTCACGAACTAGGCGGGAGGCGCCAAGCATTTCGATGGTAAATAGTTCCGGATACACGGACTCAAGAATCACTCACCATCTAAATGTAACGAGCACGGTGAGACAGATTCAAACGCACGGGGTCGAGTATCACTCACGTCCTACGTGACGATGGTGACCCGGCTGCGAACGCACGGACTCGGGCATTACTCACGAACTAGATGGGGGACGACAAGCACGATACGATGATAAGGCTGCCGCAAACGCACTCATTAGAGTATCACTGACATACTAAATGGGAGGCGACAAGCACGATGCGGTGGTGAGATAGCTGCGAACACACAAGTTCGAGAATCACTCACGGGCTGGGTGGGGGGCTGCCACACTTGTAAGACGGATGAAAATGCGCGGGCTCGAGCATCACTCACTCCCTACAGGGGAGTCGACAAGAACGACACGGCGATGAGACGGCTGCGTAGGCTCGGATCCGAGCTTCACTCACAGGCTAGGTGGGTGATATGGCTGTGAGACAGCTGCAGCACGGAAAATCTATGATTACTCACTTTCTATGTGAGGCAACAGGTGCAGAAAAGTGCCAGTGGTGCCAGTGAGAGTCGATCAGAACTTGTCAGTGAGTGGCATTGACATGCTGCGTGGAACCAAACCATCTGTCAGTCGTGGCCACCTTTTGAAAGGTGCACTCAATGTCGTAGCGATAGAGTAAAGGGCAACGCGAATGTTATCAACTATCCATCACAGATCAGATTAACGGGCGGAAGTACTAGTACTACCACGCCAGTGCGTGGTTGCCAAATCTGTCAATTGCCAATCCGAGTCATTGGTTGTGGTCAAACTGTAAACTTGAAACGCCCGGGCCGTCGCCCGACCATCCAAGCGACAATGATGAGCTCACCTAAGCCTTGTTGAATGGAATAGGTAGAGTCCACTGACAATGTCTTGAACAGGTAAAGCATCGTCCATGGACCTGGACGCAACTCGGGCATCACGGCCTTGCCGCTTTCCCATGGGTTGATAAGCTGGCTCTAGGACTTCCCCACAGTGCGACTCTGCACACAAAGTATCACCATGAGTTCAGAAGACGTGCTCGACTCGGACACCGCTGCCCGCCAGGGCCTCGAAAAACTCGGTTACACTCAAGAAATGACCAGGGTGCGTGTGCTCGTCCTCTCCGGTACCAGCACTCGATGGCCGCCTGTGTAGACCCGTGGCTTGTTCCATGCTCTCTTCAGTAAGCTCAGTCTGTCGAACAGTGTCGTGCTCTCGGGCTCATCATTGCTCGCGTGCAGTGACACTAGGTTTGTCCGACGTTTGAATCCGCCTATACAAGAGTTGACATGTCGGTGATGCTAGCTATCATGGCCGTTCGTGAGTCCCGGTAATCGCGTACAGATTTGCATCAGGCTGACACGAGACCAGCTTACGGCCTGGCAGCCCCGATAGCTACCTCCCTTGCTGGAGGTGGTCCAGCGGTGCTACTTTGGGGGTAAGCAACTCAATGACTACCCTGTGAATACCGCATCAACAGCCACTCTAGATGGGTTCTCGTTTCCGCGCTGACCCAGACGCTTGCTCTTTCTCTGGCTGAAATTTGCTCCAAATACCCCACCTCGGCAGGCGCATACTATTGGTGTTATCGTTTGGCTCCACCGCGCTACAAGCTTATCTTTTCTTGGATCAACGGATGGCTCAACTTGGTCGGAAATTGGACCGTTACGCTGAGTGTCACGTTTGGTATCCCAGTCTTGTTCTTTTCGACAACACAAGCTCAATGCGTGGATCTCGTCAGGAACGGCTCAGTTGATCGTGGCAGGTGCAGGCATTTACCATCCAGAGTGGGTGGCGACTCCCTGGCAAACTTGTATGTTCAATCGCACGTCTAGTTCCTCAGTCACTGGCATTTTCGTTCAGACGTGATTTTCCTTGGCGTCACCGTTGTTTCGGCTGGATTTTGCTTATTCTTCAACAAGTATTTGCCAAGTATCGATGTACGTGCCCTTTACTGTTTCATGCCATGTCCGTAGAATGATGGTTTTTCAGATCTTCTGTGCATGTTGGACTGCCCTCGGTATCATTGGTAAAGATGTGTTGTCCGGCTCGTCGCGTGTCATCTCACGCGATAGTGACAGTAAACCTGATATGTCTCTCTGCAAAGGCGGCCGCAGGACGTCACCCAGCATCATTTGCATTGGGTGGATTCCAGCCCGCTTCCGGATGGACCCCTGGCTGGTCCTTTTTCATAGGTCTACTCCCGGTGAGTGATTCTCCGTTTCGAGTCTTCGAACGAACTGACGTAGCTTCCGGACATGGATGTTTAGCCTGGTATATCTCGTCTATTTTACGCATGCACTCCACTGATTCTCGGGTCTCCTAGCTTACACGTACTCTGCGATCGGTATGAGTAAGTGCAAACTAAGTCTGTCCCAAACCTCCTTAATCCTTGCGATAGTAACGAGCATGGCGGAAGAAGTCCACAATCCTTCTAAGATTCTTCCAAGAGCGATTTCGTTTTCGGTGCCCATTGGAACCATCTCTGGCATCGTCTTCCTTCTTCCGATTCTCTTCACGTTGCCTGATGTCCACACGTTGTTGCAAGGTATGTATTGTGGAGTGCGTCTTTGGTTGTGCCAAAACACATCTGTGGACGCGTAGTTAGCTCTGGTCAACCGATTGGTGTTATGTTCACGCTCATCATGGGTTCCAACGCTGGTGGTTTCGGATTGGTGAGTACTGGCCCGTTATCATAATCCTCACTCCGTTCACGTGCGTTTAGTGGTTCATCAGTACGCCTCACTCATAAAAGTGCTATTCATGCCTAATACCACATTTCCCAGTCTTTGGCATTGGCATGTTTTGCGCCATCTCCATCTCCTGCGCAGCATCGCGCGCCACATGGGCCTTTGCACGGGACAAGGCCATCCCCTTTCACGCCCATTTTTCCAAGATTAGTCCCCACCTGACCGACGTCCCCGTCAACGCGCTCCTGCTCTCGACGGCGATCCAGGTACTCCTCGGACTCATCTACCTCGGTTCCTCGACCGCCTTTAACGCGTTCGTCGGGGTCGCCGTCATGTGCCTCGGCGCGTCGTACGCGCTGCCGATCGCGATCTCGCTCGCAAGTGGACGTGCAGACGTCAAGGACGCACCGTTTGGGCTAGGCAGGGCGGGCGTGGCCATGAACGCGACCGCAGTGCTGTGGATCGCGTTTTCGATCGTGTTGTTCTCGATGCCGGCCAACGTGCCGGTGACGCAGGTGACGATGAGTGAGGTGTTGTGGCGTGGCGTGTGGCTTCCGCTGACGTGGGCGTTTCGTTTTCTTTGCAGATTATGCCTCGGTAGTATTTGTCGGGTTCGCGGTTATCAGTGCTGTGTGGTATTTGATCAGTACGTGTACTTTCTGTGTTCTGATGCGCTCTGACACCTTTTTGCGACGACCCACAGACGGTCGCTACCACTATACAGGTCCACCCGTGCCGTCGACCGAGTCAGGTCCGTCCACGCCGGTCACGTCCAAGGTGGGGTGAAAACGCAACGTTGACGTGCCATCACCTCGTCTGCAGAGGACTCTAATCAATACGTAGTGTATTTCATGCACGAACAAGTGACACGCTGGGGTAGAAAAGCTCCAGCGTAAGTAAAATGCGTGAAAAAAGGCATCCCAAACGACCAAGAAAAAATCTAATCTTCGGACGTCGCTCCACCCGCGACAGTCGCCGGTCTAGTCTCGCGACTGCGACTTCCGCTTGAGAGAGGGAGGAGAGTGGATAGGCAAGAGCCATTCGTTTTCTTGACTGGCCTGCTCCGATGTGCTGTGCTCCAGTGAGATCACTCGAGTCCTAGTGGCATTCGATCGGTAGGTGTGTTTTGATGCGCTCTGATGGGCCTACTCCTTGCGACGATTCACCTCGTCTGCAAAGGACTCTAATCAACATGTGTGTATATACATGCATGAACAAGCGACACAACAGATCTTCTTGCTACTGAGGACGTGACTTCATTAGATGACGCGCTGGGTGATATCGCATGGAAAAGCTCCAATGTGAAGCAAAAGGCGTGAAAAGAAGACGACAGCAAAACGACCAAAAAGACAACATCTAAGCCGTCAACTTGGGAATGACCTTGATCATCTGATCGATGTTGATAAACTGCACCCAAGCCTCCAAGTCCTTGGCGTTGTCGTTCCATATAAACTTGGACTCCTTCGTGCCCCGAAAGAAGGCACACGCGCACTGATACGACTCCTCGATGACCCCCCCGCCCCGCTGTACCCCAAGCTGTGCCTTGAACAGCCGAAACTCCCATCCCTGGAGCGGATGGTCGTCTCCGCGGGCGCTCTCGTTGGGGATGTTGAACTCGAGCCGGGACCAGTCGAATCCGCGGGACTGTCCGACCGCTTTGATGTAGGCCGCTTTGAGCGCGAGGAGGATGGACAGTCGACGAAGGACGACTTCGTCGCCGAGCTCGGGCGCGATGAACGTCAGTTCGAGCGGGGTGAGCTAGCATGCGGCCTCTGTCAGATTCATCGGACGGGGGGAGGGGGATGTCCACGAGACGGACGGACGGACCTTGTGTGCAAACGACTCGGCGTATGCGGCGACGGACACCCCGCGGGGTTCGACGGAGAGCTGTTTGATCCCGAGACCGATGTTGACGACTTGTCGTTGGCGCCCCTGGGTCATGACCATGCCGCACAACGAGTTGTCGTACGCGAGGTGGTAGCCGATCATGGATTGGAGAAACTTTTCTGGGGGCATGTCGTCGGGGGACTGAGCAGGGATGACTCGGATGAGGAAGGGTGAGGGTGAGGGAGACAGACGGACCTGCTCTATCCAGTGTTTCCCGTTCGTGGTCTCGCAGTCCTTCCATTTCGTCCTCGATATCCGTCTGTGACGCATCATGAGCAAGGGCAGCATCTGGGATATGATCTGGCCTGTGCATCAACAAGAAAAACGCATGAGCGCGAGCGAGGTCGACCGCAGCAAGTGGCACGCACGAAAAGACTCGATGGAGGTGCCATCATACGCGATCCGGGCATGGGGCGAACATTCGCGAACGAGGTGGTAGCACTTGTCGTATTCCTGCGCGAAACGGGTTGGCAAACACAGTCACTATGAGCGATCCCGGGAACGCTGCGCACGCCGTCGCTGCGCCGTTGGAGACAATTACACACGCACGCAACACACACACCTCTGTCGTGACATCGCGGTTGAGCGAGAGCATCCACACTAATATGGGGCATTCCATCGGGTCGTTGTTGAGATGAGAGCGTACAGGTTGGGGTGTTGGACGGGTTAGTGGTCCGTTCCATTATAAAACTAGTACTGTACACGTGCCAGACCCTCCATCTCTCCCTGATATTCTTTCTTTTTTTTACTGCTAGAGAATGCAGCGCACAGCCGGCTTATCGCCTGCATTACAAGCAACGTTGCCTTGACTCCGAGTCGGTCCGAACTGAATCATTATTCCCATCACCCATCGAGGCTATGACTCGGTATGATCCCGACCGTTCAACATACCACACTATCTGTTACAATCGTCGACATCATCTCCGCACTACAAGAAATTCGAAACGTGGTCCACATGCAACACATGACCACCTCGTGCACTTGCCCAATCCAGTCACTGTGGGCTCGCGTACCACTTTTGGGAGTCAGCCAACGCCCTCCATCAATGTGAATGCTCCCCGTCTTCCGAGAACACGCCCACGGAGACCCAATAGTCAACCCATCGCGCTGCGTCGGCCCCCGAGAGCGGCTCGAGCGTGCGCATCGTCTCGCTCACCCGTTGCGCCACCTCCGTCACGAAACGCGTAAACCCGACCGCTTCCTCCATCCCACCAGACCCCGAACGTCTCAGCGCCGCATCCCCTTCCGCCAATGAACGCATGAAATCAAGCAGTTTGACGGCAGGCTGCACAAACGGATGCATAAAAATGGGAAAACATCGTCAGCGGCAGTTTTTCCCTAAAAAGGCGTGTTTTCTGATGGAAAACGTACCACGCGTTTGATGTTTGCCTCGCGCGCGTCCACTGCGCACGCGTTCAATCGTGTGACCCAGTCGCTCAACGGAATTAGCTCAAGTTCGGGTGACGTCAAGTGTTGTTGATAAACGGCATCGCGGATGAGCTTCATCAGCGCGTTCCATGCGATTGGTCGCGGATGCACCAGGTTCACGGTAAACGGAGGTTCCTCGTCTGAGAACGCAACGTCCAGGATCGCGTCGCACACAGCATGCGGAGGAAGCCACGAAACGACCTTTGTACGGCATTAGACGCACGAAAGAACTTGGAACCCGTGATTGGCTTACCCCGCGGGCTTCGGGAAGCGCGCCCAAAGTCACGCTCGAACGGATGATGATGGGAACCCAGTCCGTCGTCGACCACGCCCCCCGCGGTGCACCACCCGTGATCTGCCCGATCCTGAATGACGTTGCCGGCAACCCACTCATTGCGAGGATCTATCACGAACAGATTCAGAGGCTAGACCGTGGTCGAGAAACGACACGCACCCGCTCAGACACATACTTGCTCGCACCGTACCCAGGTCCAACGGCAACCCCCGCGTCGAGCTGCATCTCCTCTGGGAAGGCACCCTTGCTCTGATCCCACCCTTGCGCCGACGATATGGAAGACGTGAACAAGAACTTCGGTTTGGCCGCCCATTTGGACGCGCGGGCGAGGTCGATCAAGTGCCGCGTCCCCATGACGTTCGCCTCAAACGATGACAACGCCAGATTGAAATCAAGGCGCCACGCATTGTGTATGACCACCGTCACCGAGTCGCGCATCTCGGCGTACGTCCGATCATCGAGCGACAGGTTCGGTCGTGCCGCGTCGCCCTCGACGTAGATTAGCTTTGCCGAATCGAGGAGCGTGGCGTCGAGTCCGCGGTCCTCGAATGTGGCACGCTGTCGACGCTGGATCGTGCTCGACTTGGAAGGCCGGTTGAACGCGTATACGATGGCGACGTCGTCATGGCTCAACAAGGACGCAAGCAAATACGACCCCAAGCCACCCGTAGAACCGGTCAACAAAACGACGTGACGGTGGGGGAACCTCCCTGGTACCCCATCGCTGACCTTGTCTCCCAGACCAACAGCAAACTTGGCAATCGTGGCCTCAATCTCCGCTTTGGGATCTGGGATAGTCATGGGAGAAGCATCCGCGCAGACCACGCGGGAAATCAGATAGCTCGCAAGCCGCCGAAGCGTGGGGTTCGCGAAGACGACGTTGGGGCTGATTCGAGACGCTGCTTCTCGAATCGCCTTGTCTGGGGATGCACTCAAAGACCCGATGATACGGTTCTTGAGGAACGTGGACGACAAGCTGCGCGGGGGTAATTTAGGACATGCCAGCGGTCGCGCGAACGAGTGGGAACGGACCTGTCGAATCCTTGCTCGAACACATCCACGTCGATATGAATAGGCTTATCTACGTTGACAGCCCTCGCATGCACCATCAGCCAGTCCTCGACCTCGACTTGGGACCAGGACGCCGGAAGTGGAGCCTCGATCCCAGCTTTGGCACTCGCCTTAACAGAGGCATACCTATATTGGCACTCAGAACCACCAAGACGCACGGGAGGCGCGAAGCTTACAGCGCATCAATCTCTGGCTCGTACAGCTTCATCGTTGCCTTCTTGATCACCGTGCCCTTTCCGGCACGCAGCATGGGTTTCTCCCCGCTCGTCACCAAGATCATCTCTTTGAAGATCCGGCTGAACACAGGGGCCTCCTTGTTGGCCTCCTCGACAAAGTACCTAGCGCAACAACATGGCATCAGTCAGAGTGCATACTCGAGGACGTCCACCACACCAGATCATGTTCCTAAACGCTGCGACCTGTTCGTCGTCCGTCACGTCGATCGCATACTCCGGTCTCGGTTCGACGAGGACCCCGGTCTGACTCCGTCCTCGCCCAAACATGCATACGCCCGACACAAATCGACTCGAGCTGATCACCACCTCCATCGGCGCGGGAACCGTCTTCTCGCCCGACAAATGGACCAGGACGTCGTCCAACCTGCCAACACTATACCCCTGGTGAGCACGCAGTACGACCGGGCATAGGGAAACGATGACGTACATCTTGTGCAGCCCCTCGATGGTAGGATGTTTGACGAACACGTCGGCAGTTGCATACCCTTTGACGTCGGGCAAGTTCTCGACGGACACTTGGTGCGTCGGACAAGTCTACATCCTACATCAGCGGCGCTGCTCCAACAGTTCAAGACGAGACACGCACCAACACCTGGCACTCGTACGTGCCATCGTCCTGTGCGACCCATCGGATGCGCTGGTTCGGTCCAAACCGCACCCAGTCCCAGAGCACCCGCTCGGCCGGGGTTCGGAAGGAATACGTGATCGCGCAGACCTCGGTCGTGCCGTAGACCGAGGACAGCTTGACGCCCGCCGCTACGAGTGCGTCCCCCGTCTGCTTGGCAAGCGGTCCGCCGGCAAACATCTAGCAAGAGTACACGCACGTGTCAAAGCCGCACCAATAGAAGACGGAACACAACGTACCACGTATTC
>JBBPOD010000782.1:0-14199 GCA_038091255.1 Tylopilus intermedius | reverse complement strand
GACAATCATTGATTCGAACTTTGCGCTTGAGGACGAGAGCATGGTGATAGTATTCCACTTGCCATACTTACCTGCTAGTTACTTTCTGTATGCCTTCCTAAACCAACTGTCCATTTATTGTAGCCACCATTCAGTAACCACTCCCGCGATGTCGAGGCTTGTTCCAACAAGCTTGTATACGAAAATCACTCCTCAGCACTCCTTTCAGTCAACGTACATCGCATTTAGATTTCCTATACCTTAGTATTAGTAAGGAACAACAAATGTGTATGAGTAACACCCAACCCTTCATCGATCATAAATAGACACCCAGGAGTTCAGGTTAAGGAACACGTGGGGCTTGGCAGACGCCCCTCACTCCCTCACAGACACGTCTCCCATCAAACCTCCGATAACCCGAACCCAGGATATCTGGGTGTTTGTGGTTGATCGGCTCTATCGCGGCATTCCGCAGCGAAGTGGGACTCAGCATACCTTTACTGCACTTGGTTTAGGACAGTGAGGATAGACGAGCCAGAGTGACGTCTAACGCATACACACCTGCTTGATAACACACCCCATTGTAGTTCCCGCTCCATTTTGGGCCGTTGCAAATCTGTCGCGGATGCAAACACTACCTCGTTCGGTGCACTCTTGCTCGCGCTGACGTCGGCGGGGGTACGCACGGGCTATACGCGGGTTGCAACGGATTTCTTGATCAGGGTGCAGCTGTGGGAGAACGTGTCGCTGAAAGACATCTTTGAGAACGTACGCACATTGGATGTGCTGTAGTCGAGTGCTCTTGCGGCCACTCGGACGGAAATTAACGTTGCCTGTACTCGCGCGTGTGTCAGAGTGTGACTAGCGTTCCCCAACGGCCGGTGCGTATGCGTGGTCTTCGTCGTTCCCATCCTCTTACTCAGCGTCATGCTTGTCTATACCAGGTATTGTCGCATCTACCCATTTTCCTGGCTACGAGTAATGTCTATTCCAGTGTCCAACGCGCCGGTCATGTGAGTGCTGCGGTCCCTGGTGAACGTGACAGCGCGGCAGGTTCAGTGACATCGCGTATACCTTACAACACGCTGTTAGACACAAAATTAATGTCATTTTCAAGTTCTTCCTCGAATGAGAGACTAATAGAACTACGCGTCAAACGGGCTCTTGCACTGTCGCCCTGGCTGAATGAGTAGTCGGATGCGGTGAGCGTTTACATATACTGCGGATGCGCGAGAGAACGCACTCTGCATCCAGGAGACAGGGAGCTGCGAAGCCAAATACTAGTACGAGGGAAATGTCGTGCTTGCCTGGGATGAACGTCCAGAATGAATATTAATGAATGACCATGAGTATGCATACTCGGGGTCGCCCATGTTCCTGCATACGAACTTAGCTGTGAACACATCGTCAAGAAAGAATGGAATGGAATGGAAGAAAAGAAAAGCTATGCGTACCTTGGAGGAGACTAATATCTGGCATGCAACTTAAAAGGATTCTTTGAATGCACGGCATGTTCTGGCCGGGGCGACTACCACGGGATCTGGTTCGGGGTAGGGCCCGGGGGACGAACAGCCATCAGAGTCAAAATACTGGAAAGGATCACTTCTATTTCGAGTGCATGAGTTGACTTGCTTGGACTCGGAGTTGATTCTGATGCGCGTAAGAAAGGGTCACTTGCAAAACAGCAATACCCATCATGTGAACGATACTTCGAACAACAAGCGCAGCTGGTGACGTTGCCCAGAGACTCATCAAAATTCTCATACTATTTCCTACTCCTGGTCGGTCGTCGTCGTGGTTGTTCTCTCCTGATATCCTCATCTTGAAGGTACCTGGCGGTGAATTATCGAGTCCACATACGCCTTGTACAGCTCAAGCAAGTACTCGAACATGGTATCATCTTCTCATTAGTACGACGAGCGCCAGAGCTTCCCTGTTGTCAACACGGTGATATCGGCCAGACTCAGCCGCTTGTCATTAACCTCAACTCTGTTCCGCTGTCATGCTTTTTCGATGGCCGCGACACAGCGTCACCGCGCATTCCCGAGCACTCGAGACCCAGATGGCCACATTACTGAGAACGATCAGGATTCGGGATCCTTATCTATTCCTTCTCCAAATAGGCAATGTCGTTGCTTCTCGATGACTGGCGGTAGGTAGGCCACACACTCGCCGGACACGATTCAGATAGTAGCACGTATGGGCCCATGCCGACGCTGTTGATTCCACAGACCTCAGGTCTCTGTTGAGAACGAAGCGGGGTGTCAGTCGGTGGATTTTCGGGCATATCCGATATCGATGATGGGGACCTTGCTTTCTGAGCCGCACGGCTTGTTCGGTTCGATGCAGCGGCTTTATTTAACTCGGTTCCGATCAGAGCTTCTGAATTATGATGTGTACTTATAGCCGTCTTTGATACGCTTCATAAAACAGTGAATGATGGGATGAACTTGGCGACTTGTATGTACATTGAATGCGGTGGAGACGCAAAGACGTGTCGCCGCGTCTGACATGTTGTAACGATATTTCGAATCTGGAGCGCACGCGCACGCTTTATGTAATACTTGGCGGCTTCGATCACGTTATGCTTCGAGGACATCGCTTAACCATCTAGGCACGCTTGGGTGCGTGTGTCGCCTTGTTACCCCGCCTTTGGAACGACTCACCCACGCCTGCTTGCTCGGCTCCCCTACGCCGTTTTTGTTTTGATCAAGACCAGCTGACCGAGGCTGTCCTTGTGCATCCGGGGCTGTCCTTTTGTGATACTCACGGACTGTGCGCACTTTAGTACACATACACGACTGTCTTGTCGGCAACGTTCCATATTCCCATGCGACTCAAGCTAAAAGTACACAAGCCTCACGGAAGATAGACCGCCTACTTTCATTGGGTGCCACCGTCGCTTTTTCGCTTTCAAATCACCTATGGATCCTGGACCACCCTTTGCGCGCATGTTCCGATCGTACGGTGATAGATCCCGACATGTACTGCCACCGTACCCGCATTCTTAAATGAATCCCATTGGGGACAAGGCGTCGTCCCCTTTCCATTTCTGCGTTTCGCCCTCCTCCCTCGTTCAACCATGCAGCCGTGGTCCATCTGGGGGACTCTGCTGATCGCATCTTCGCGTGTGGTTGCCTACAACCTCGCCCGAGACTACTCGGGTGCCAACTTCTTCAATGGCTGGAACTTCTATGGCTATTTGGACAACTTGACTTGGGGTACGTCGCTCGACTGGGTTTTGCTTTGACCGTTCTCATATCAAATTTTCAGGCAACGTGACTTGGGTGAACCAGGACGTGGCGACCAGCCAGAAACTCGCCTATCTGAACAGCGACAATCACATCATCCTCAAGGTTGATAACGTGACAAACGTGACTTCGGGAAACTTGAGGAATTCGGTATGTACTCTGATACATTCCTCCTGTCCCGGAAACGTCTGACAAGACTCTCTAGGTTCGCATAACCACTAAAGAGGCATACGACCTGGGTAGTGTGTGGATAATAGACCTGAACCACATACCTTATGGGTGCTCCGTGAGTCCACGTCGTTGCTTTCATTTCCGAATAATGACCACGTACTCATACATGTTTCCACCAGGTCTGGCCTGCGTGGTGGAGCTTTGGTATGTGACCCAAGTGCCTTTTTCGGGTGAACATTGGCGAACACAAGCACTAGGTCCTAACTGGCCCTTCGACGGCGAGATTGACATCATAGAAAACATCAATCTGAGCAACGACAACCAGATGGCAATCCACGCTATAAACGGGTGTTTCCACTACGGCAATACGACTGAACTGGGTACATCGGGAGAAAGCAATTGTACCCAAGGTTCAGGGTGCACCGTGGGAGAGACCTCGCCTAATAGCTACGGGCCGAACTTTGCCGCTGCGGGTGGAGGCGTCTTTGCCACGCAGTTTGATGTTTCAGGGATCTTGTACGTGGCGCTTTTTGGGTCGGACTGATGTGCTTAGATGTGTACTGACAATGATGTTTATCTCTCCAGCATGTGGTTCTGGAGCGTGGGTTCTCTTCGCTTCTCCGTATCGGATCGGCGTTAACGACCATTCAGCGACCAGACATTCCGTCTTCCATATCTCAGGCAGGCTCCACACTAAACATCTCCTCATGGGGGACCCCCCATGCTGCCTTTTCATCTTCCACATGTAATATTTCCCAGTTCTTTACGCCCCAGAACCTCGTCTTGGATATCGATCTATGTGGTGACTGGTGAGGCATTGTGCATGCGCCATAGCAACATGAATATTGACTCTGATCTCCCCTTTGCAAAGGGCTGGCGTGCCATCGATTTACAGTTCGCAGTGTTCCGGCCAAGGTCTGACGGGTCTCTGCGTGAGTGTGCTCTCATAACGATACCCATGGTGCACAGTGCTCATGCGCCCGGGAACGACTTTGCGCAGTACAACGACTCCGTGGTCGGACCCGGGAGTCCACGCTTCGATCAAGCCTACTTCGATCTCAACTATGTTCGCACGTACACAACAAGCACAGCGATGCCTGGTGCTACGAGCACGAGCCCGTCGTCGTCTGGTGGGTCTACGTCGAATGGGACGGCGCCGACGACCGGCTCTTCGGCGGGCATTGGTTTGAGGGATAGCTTGATGATGTCGCTTACGTCAACCTTGGTGTGGCTCTTTGTCGGCGCGCTCTTCCTGACATGGCGCCTTGGATGATTATGAACTTTGATGAGAAAGGCGATGTTGATGGCGCATCTTTGGACGCTTGATGAACTTCATTCTAGACGAGATTATGACTTAGGATGCTTCATGACGGACTCGGATGGTTTGCTCGTACGTTGGATTGTATACCCCACAGCGTGGATATCTTTTTCATACAATACAGGGATATTTTCTTATGTGTATGGTCTATTTTACTCCATCTACGCTGTCGCACCGTGGTGACTGAGTACTGGTCAGTGATTCATTCACACTATCGACTGATTTACTTGAACTTTACAAAAACCACACCCGTGTATGGGGTCTGGCGATTTGACTTTAGGCTCTCGGTCTTCCGAGTCGGCCACTCACCGCAGCGAGCTTGCAGGGAGCCGCCTTGTTAAAGACGGATCCCGACCCAGAGCCAACTGCGGCAACTGCGGCAGCACGGCCCGGGTGTTGTGCTTCCCATGGCGACTCGGACTTGGACGTGTGACGCACAACTTTTGTCCAGGAACCGTATCTTGAAATCGTGAGTACATACCAATATATGATAGCTACCCCATGGATACCCGCGAGTCTCCTCCGGCTCGTGCGGAATCGTGCCTTGTCTGGGCCCGCCGATTACTTAGCTAAAGATAGTCATGCAAACTTGAACTTGATCACCTTGAACATCATCTATTTTTCTCTCACTCACAGATATATTTTCACCGAGCCGAGCATAGTGCAGTGGTCCAGGTGGCACAGCGAACGCTCGTGCTCGTCGTATCTTTCAATCGTATGCTGGCGGATTCAAGTTGTCCGCGCCGGGTACCCCGCGCATCCATGCTGTCTACAGACACGCTCGTGGACGACCTGCCAGTGGGACGACGGTTCCGGCTTCTACCCCAAGCACGTCCTGAATGGCACTCAGTGCCAGTCCCCCGTGCCTAGGACTCAGGAGCAGCCTTTCGCGCGGAGGCATATCGTGCACCTTCCTCGCATCTCCTCTGTACACTCGGACCCTAGATCGCCTTTATGTCGAAGATGCATTGGACGGAGGCATTAACCGGGACGCCCGTCATGAAGATCATGCATGCGCCCCGACTCGTCCAATCCGGGTATGCCCTTCCCCAAGCCGCCCATAGAATTACTGCGACCGTGCCATCCTCAAGGACTTTAGCGTGGAAGAGCGTGGTCTCAGCATCCTCTCCTCGATGTCGAGTGCCCCTGGTCTCGATTCAGTCAGAGAGGGGGAACACAAGGCCGAAGGGGAAGAAGGCGACGACGATGGCACGACGAGGATCCGGATCAAGATTCAATATTCACCCACGTGATCGATTACAAGAAGGGCGTTCTATTCCTGCGTCTGTTGACGATCGCTCGCCGGAAAGGCAAAGGCTGACACAGCAAGAGTCAGTGGACGGGGGAAGTCGCTGCGCGACGGCGGAAGCAGTTCTCGATGCCTGCCGTCGCACTGCGCCGGTTACTCATAGAGGTGCTACGGGGTAAAGTCAAATATCCGGGATCGTAGCGCCTTGCTCATGCATCATCTGTACATTGAGCGATATAATCTGCACGATTCTCGTCCTATATCCGCATGTACAACAACATTCATGCGCAAAGACCAATCAATTCGATGAGAAAAAAACAATGTATCTGCCAATGCGGTGTGTGCAAACCCAGGGAGATGCTATGTGAAAGTCAACTTAAGGCACTGAATTGAGAAACTTGGGAACGGAGGGTATCTGAACTCTACCCATAACAGAGGGGGTCAATTCCTCGCCTTGGGAGTGTCTGAAGCATCTCTATTGTCATGACAGTGTGTCCTCTGGTGCCTCTGCATCGAGTCCATCCGCGCAAAAGTCGACCCGCAAATCGGGCAGAGCACTTTGTCCTGCATGTGGACTTCGAGAATATGACGCACGATGCTTTCCTTTCGCATTGATTTCCAACATCGCCCCCAGTGACACACCTGCGATGTCTTGTCAGCTTTGAGCTGAACGGCGTGCATAGTGTGTAAATGCTGCCCGATCGCGTGTTTGGAAGCCGAGATCTGTATGCCGCACTGGCCAGTACCATCAAACCATTGGCACTGATAGCCAAGCAGAGGCGAATCGCTCCATCTAGTCTGGTCCGATCCGACAGAGTAGGGAGTGTGACGCAGTAACCCGTGAGAGAGTATTCCAGCGGATTGCGATGATCCACCATCACGCTGTAAACGAGCCTGTGGTTTCTGGGCTCGGAGACTCCCTATTAGTGCTACAGTTCGGGAGGGCTGCCGAACGAAATTATCTCCAATGTCGGAGAGCACCGTCTCTTTGGAGGCCAACTGAATGGGCGGTTGCCGAAGATGCTGTACCCCGCTGTCAAGGGCGGGTAAAAACGCAGTACTGAAATTCTGTGTATCGGTTTGTTTCGGTGTGCCCGTTGGAAAGGGATACCCAAGTGCCCCCACAGTCCAATCGGACTCGGAAGTGCAAGTTTCGTACAATCCCAGGGCATTTTCATTGGGTATGCACGGAGCATAAGAAACACCTGGATCCAGAGGCTGTCGTTTCTTGAGTAGTGAAAAGAAAGCCACAGAACACACCTGGTGCTACTTGAAATGGACCAGTTACGCCATGGAATGCAGGATCCCCTGTCAAAGTGCTAAGACAGCTAAAAATGAGGCCTCAACGAAAACATCCAGCTAAGACTCACCAATAATATTCGCTGAAAAGTGGTCCAGCGGGAGGATTAATATTGAAACGATCCTGCTGGTTCAGGGTGAAAATCGACATCGCAAAGCGGTTTTGTAGTGGGTGGAACGCGTGCAGACCACTGGAATACAGCCATTCAATCTTTTATCCATGAGCTCGCCTTCCAGGACTCAATACACACCATATCAAGCGGGTCGCTCGCTCGCCAATAGAACATCTTGTCAGGTATCAGCAAAACCCACTCAAAACCCAATACGGTTCCGCTGGCATCCTGAGAAGGTTGGCAAGGTTAGAAGCTCGTCGCTGATTGAGTGGATTAGATGCATAATGGTCCAGGAGCGGCGTTGACTGGCCAATCATTTGTGCGATCTCTACCACGCCCAGGTAAGCAGGATAGCGCCACAAATCTGAACATCGCCAACTTGCCAACTTCCTCTGCAGCAGGCCATCCACAGCACGTGAATTGGCAGGCAATCGGGTCAGTATCCAGGGTCAGACTGGAACATCGAAGTGGAAGAAGAAGCGTTGGCTTTGCATCAAAAACGTTGTGTTTTGTCAGCCCGGCTGCGCTCTGCCAACGGGCCAGGATCCCACGAGGCATTGGAATGCCGCGTGGCCCTTGCCACTGGCATTACAAGGGACTTGCCAACTTACGTATGGAGCAACACTTGCATGGCAGGCGGATGAAACGATAAGGAACTCGATCCCTATTGCTGTGGCCGACCTGCCAACAGGGTGGTTTTCTGTTAGCGGATTACTGCCAAGGTGATGAGAACTAAGGAAGATGCCAAAGCATTTCAAAAATGGAGCTTAGATCGATCGCGGAGGTGCAGTAGTGGCTGTGCTCGTACAAATGGCCAGATCAGCACGTGCATTCGCAAAAAGTAAGGCCTCGATCACTGCGGTTGGGCAACGAACATCATGGACCACAATTGAGGTATAGGACAAGAATCAAGGTGAATTAAAAGAAACGTACAGCACGGAAAACCTGTATCATATTGACTGCGAACGGTAGTATGAGTAATTGGAAGGAGTAGAGTATAAGCAGCTAAGTATTATTAGATGATCATAGAGGCATATGTTCAAGAACGACGTGAATTGGAGAAAGGTGACAATGACTGAGAACCTGTGCTTCATTGAATCACCACTGGTGCGCTGAGAGAGGAAATACACTCACGGAAAGTTATGCATTAGCTGGTGCGTGGATTCGTTCAAAGTGGCTTAGAAGGGTTGCCTCCCTCGTGAATATGTTGGTGCAGGACGGGCAAGCCCACCTAAAATTGACATGTTGCTCCTTGATGTGACGTTCAAGGCTCGACCGTCTCATCGGGTTCTGAGAGCATCCATGCCATCTACAGTGGTAGAGATCTGCGTCCGACACGACTCCGTGTGTATCTTGTAGGTGGACCCTATAGTCCCTCCACTTTAGTTCCGCGTTGCAGGATGCCCCGTTATCCAGCCACGAACAGGTGACTCTCTGTTCCTCACTGACGTACTTGATGAATACAAGCATATCCTTTGAGGGAATGCACCTTGAGTCCAAAGATCTTAGACTGCGAAGCAAAATAGACCTACCTGTTTGCTGAAATTGGCGTTGAGCGGGATAGAGTTGCTCATGGTGAACGATGGACGGAATATGTAGAAGACGATGCGGGCTGAAAGAAATCAAGGGCTTGACGGGCATTTATATGCAAGAGAGGCAGAGAATTGATACGCGCCTGTCCCAAGGGAGCCGTCTTGCCAATGGGAACATATGACGCGCCGACGCCAGAAACCATCCATTTTCTGGAGATAAAGTGGAGCCATTGGACGATGGAACTTGTTGGCAGAACCGCGCGCCAACCGAGTCCGTTGGTCCGGAATGATGGGCGCAGACATAATGGATGAGGTCACGTCGGATTGCATTTTCTTTGTGCTGAATATGGAGAAGAAAGATTGGGTAGTGATATGAGGAGGGATGGTTTGACCTGAAGCACGAATCTGGAAATTTTGCTATTGGTAACTCGCGCTTCACCTTTCCCATAACTCAGCGGTCACGGTTTGTCTTGCTATTCAATTTGCTGCGACGTTCAAGACTATCCGTGTCCTGCAAACGCAACGAACCCGGGCTGAACTAGTTCGTCCAGAAACGAGCTTTGACTGACCCGTAGATGCCAAAAAAGGCATATCACCGACAGGCTCTACCGAAGTTCAGCCAGCAAGTTCTTTGCATCGATGAAGGGAATAGAGGAGATACAGTACGTCCTATCCATGGTTATGTCGAACAATGGTTGGATCCCGTACGATATAGGTCGTCTATCCCATGCAAACGATCGATGTTTGAGGATAGACAGGTCTAGATTTCAGATGACCCGGATGGGGGAAGTACCATTTCCTTCGGACCAGACCGAGGAACCAGAAGTAATCCTGGGCGGAAAGCGTATTAGTCAACTTTGAGGTACGTTTGACGGGTATGAACCCAAGCTCGCTCCACCTAACAAGCACACATCAGGTGCCATAGTATGTTGTAGCAGAGTCGGCGGTGCGGTTGTACCAGTTGTCTGCACGCAGGAGACTTGTCCTTCAATACAAACGGCGAAGACACCTTTTCTCACCACGATTGTGGGCGCATGTCAATTTGCGTCCATCTGTCAGAGCAGCAGACCCTATTGGAATCTAACTTAAATCGGTAAAAGGAGACAAATGGGTACCCACGGTTGATGTGCTTCTATCGATACGAATCATTCTAAATCGACTTGATGAACATCTTCAGTACACTGAACTGCCTTGAAGCAGGATCTTACCGTGACATGACCGCGAAAAATAGTCATGAACTCCAATGGTCGGTGGTCGATGATCTTGTTTTGTCTGACAGACAAAGAAACAGTTCGTAGAGGTTTACAAGCAGCTCTGCATGACCACAGTAAGAATCAGTTGGTTGTATGGGTCGAGTGCCTCGACCAACGAGACTTACTACCTCCAATTTGAAGCCTGGTGGTTTAATCGCGCGCGTTTCCGAGTCGGCTGGGCGGGTCTTTCAAGTTTCAATTCGGAGATTCAACGTTCAACACGCTCTTACAACTCTTCGAGGTGATTCACCAGCTCTATCCCATGGATATCTCCCCAAACACCGGTTCGACCAGGCCAACATCCTCCTAGCATTTTCTCTCTCTTCATGTACCCCAGTTCCCTCGTGGAAAAATGTTTGGCCATGGTTGCTCCGACTTTCAAGCATAGCGGCATCCCAAAACTTTCGTCAGCAGTGTCAGCTTGCTGTAGGACAACACCTTTCACCCCAACTACTCTCACGTTTCAAGGACCACGACCCCAACCTGCGGTGATGCCACTGCCACTGTCCTTCGTCTTCCCGCGTGGCCGGGTCTGAATCATGGCTAACGGTATGCATATCCCTTCGACGAGGGCTGAGTGCCTTCTGCGCGCCAAACTGGTCAAAGTTACTCCCTGTGCAAGACTATCGACGGGCTGCTGGTCGGGAGGGCTGTGAGTGCCAGATCTAGCTTCGCTCGTGGTTGCCCCACCAACATGCTTCCCCAGCTATGAACGAGAGAATTATCTCGACAAATCAGGCCTCAAGATCCATCAGAGTTCCTGACTATTCAATTCCTTGCACGTGCCGTTCGCTATCCTGGCCCATCAATGACCCCTCGTGGTAGCCATAGAACCCATCACCTATCTACCGGTAAATGTGCATCCATGTCTGAACTTCCACAGTTTTGTATGTGAACCCGTTATGCCTTCGAAAGCAACGTTGACACTTTGTCAGATACCAGTATCTCCCAATGCCTTTTTTAACGTCAGGCTGTCTCAGGTTGGCAGCGAACCAACCACCAAAGAGAGTCTATTGTTGAATGGTCGAGTCTTTAAAACCCATCTCTCAACCACCTGCTTCGTAAATACTCACCCTTTTCATGAATTATGACCGGATGATCCTAAGACTATGTTTTTAACAGCCTGAGTGCGATCAACACTTTATCCAGATATAGACATGAGCCGCGTCGCCAAATACGTTATCTTCCAAGAGTTTCTCGAGCACGCACGACACGGAATTCAGTAATACTTCGTTCACACCCTTCGGAAGATGACGCTTGCCATGCAAATCAGTATCTTCGATAACACAACGTAAACGTTGCTGGCGCAAGTTCGCAGCTCGATTCGATTCTTAACGCGGTCGGCACGGTTCGTTTCTGATATACGGGCAAAAATGGGTCTCTTGGTGACAATCAATCCGTGCTTGCAGGGTTGGCCATTGGCAAGCGCACACGCCAACGGCCAACAGCATGGTCCTTCCGGTCTACCTCCTCTCCTATCGGGTTGGCGTCGTGTTTGATGAGCCAATGGGCAAGCTATACCATGGCAACCTGGCGTAGGTGAAGCTATTGGAACAAGGTTAAGTGTTTATGTTTCTTAGCCTCTCGGGCCTTCATTTCCCCCGACATTCATGCCGACTTTGGCGAGAGAGATCGTCGGATCCCAAGCCAATGGATGATGGCCATCGTTTCAAGTGGCAGCAACTCGCCAACGGAAACGCGCCACAAAGCCTGGATCATTCTAACCAAGGAGCTGCCGGGCGCTGCATGTCGGCGCTCGTGTGACTCGGTGGAGTTTGTATATGACAGCGGTGCAGGTGGCATGATAAACAATAATGACTTCCTGTGGGCGATCCATCGGTGCTGGGCAACTCCGAAACACAGCTCGCGAGGCTTGAGTACGAACTATCGTCTGGAACGACCAAGTCCACCCTTGTCCTTCGTCGCACGCTTTCTCTCTCTCTTCCTCTAGTGCTCTCCCATTCCGTTGTCTCGGATCGATCACCTCGTAGTCCCGTTCGACTTTCCTAGTCTCTTCCCCGTCGTCTTTTGGGAAGTGCAGTGGATGGTTCATGAACCCTCGGTCATCGTCCACCTTCATCCCCTCATCTTCCTCCCTGAGGCTGTCTCTTGTTCACCATCCTCAACCTCATCACCACCGCCCTCAGCCTCGTCATCGCCCCCATTCACTGCCAAGGGAGCCGCAGAAGATACCTACAGCTTGTCCCTAAACTTGTCCATCGCAGCAAGCACGTCCCCTTCGTCTTTCTGGCCCTTTCCCTTCTTATACAATCCGCGCCCCTGGGCGTACTTGATCAGCCCTTCCGCAAGATACGATCTTTGCGTCTTGGCCTTCTTCGCTTCGTCGTCGCTATCGTCGCCCCCCTCGCGCCGTCGGGTCAGCCATCATCTTTTCAATCTCAGAACGACGCGTTTCGCTGCGAAGTGGCGCTTTAGTGCTCATGAAACGGGAACCCTGTTCAATGGCTGGGTCACCTGGTCGATGTTTGAGCTTGGGCGTGCTTCTCCCTGATCCCGGACACGTCCATTTCCTTCCCCCTCGTTTCCTTGTTCTTAAGCACATGTCTCTCATCAATGATCGTCGCCGTTTTCAACGTAATAACGTCGTAGCGCACCTTTATTGGGGTGCTCTCGACACTGGACCTCTGTTCCTGTTGGTTGACCACTTATTTGGGGGTTCGGCACGTCGGGCACTGGTATTGGCAAGTGCCCACGAGTCGTCGACCACTAAACGCGATAGTCGGTGATGAACACGCGCTCGTGACCGAGGGAACGACATCACTGATGATCAGGGCGGCGCCGGCAATGACATGTCAAGTACATTCCCCCCAATGGCCGTGATACAGGATGGAGAGTCATGACACACCGGGAGGTCCTAAACATATCAACTTAACTGGTAGCCCCAAGACTCCATTCGGCTCCATGTTTGCGTTGCCTGTCGTAGGATCGCTCGGCCAGTTGGTACAAGTACGCAGTGAGTGTTTGGAGTGCTGCGCTCGACGCCGAAGTCTGGAACAACGCCGTCATCAACCAGCGTCATCATCATGATCTGATAATGTATATACTCAGGACTTCTTCGACCAGCGCGCTGCGCGGGAAGGATCTATGTACAATGTATACATTTCGCTAAGACATGGCTCGACCCAGTCAATCGATCCGTGGTGGAATACACAATGCAGACTGCCGTAGGGCTCAAACGATCAAAGACCTACATGGATAAATGGAATCCACTCGGTGAACGACACGCCCCTCTCTCGGAGGCGCCTAGTCGCCTCGTGTAGTGCCTATGCAGCCTCTCGATAATCTGGTCGCATCCCGTGGCCAAACAATATACGTCTTGCGCCACATCAGGCGCAACCCTATCGCTGATCGACCACATGCTACCAATCACTCCCGCATAATCCGCGAACAGCATTCCTGCTGCGATATGGATGGCTTCGTCGGAGAGGTTCTTTTCTCCCATCGCCGTTTGACATGCGGAGAGAAAGGTAAGCCCACCATGGGAGGGCACCTGGACCTCATAAGCTCATAAGTACCCATTCGCCGCCACATCACAGCAGCAAAATCACCCTGTGCTCTGTCTAGACTTAGCCGTGGATATGCAAGACTCCCACATGCACTGAGGGTGCTTGGACCATCAACGTTTGCCTTTTCTGTAGCAATCAAATAGAGAGTTCCGGTGGCCTAATTTTGGCGTGGCTTGATTAACCTCGAATGCGAGAAGGGCGAGAGTGCACCCCGACGTGTTGCTCTTGGGTGGCAATTCAGCTCAAACATCCTATGAAGGCTATACACACCTCTCACTATTATGGGACGGTCAACTTGAAGGGAGTCGCTCAGGCTTTGAAAGAGCGCTGCACGTTGGACCAAGGCGGAGGCGCTAAAGCAGTGATGAGGGAAACGACCTAAAGTTGTCGCTGTGATCGGGCGCTCGACGACGCTTGTAGTCGGAGTAGTCGAAATTACATGCTTAGTTGAGTTGGTGAGGCCAGAGTGACACCTTGCGGGTTGACCATTGTACAATATGTATGTTC
>JBBPOD010000781.1:0-14201 GCA_038091255.1 Tylopilus intermedius | reverse complement strand
GGGGGAGGAGAAGAAGGTGATGAGAAAGAGGGGAGAAGGAGGAAAAGAATGTGACAAAGTTTAGTGGTGCGGAGTTTTGATTACCAATTAAGGCAGGTTTTCCCACCCTTGACTTTGAAAAAAGCGGACAAGGCAGCTATTTGCACCTATCTATGGTTAGGCTGAGGTCCATTGGAATGTTAATTACAGTGTAGGGAAAGTAACTGAAGCCAAAGTGTGGTAGGGGTATATCCAGAGATATAGTAAGAAGATGTAACAAAAAGAGTTTGGTGGTGCGGAGTTTTGATTACCAATTAAGGCAAGTTTCCCACACTTGACTTTGAAAAAAGCGCACAAGTCAATTATTTGCACCTGTTTGTGGCACCACTCATATATAAAGCAGGCAACAGTTCACAATTGTTCCCACCCTTCCTTTCTTCCCTTCCTTCATCATCACTTCTCATTCACCACCCACCACTTGTCACTTGTCACTCATCACTTCAACTCAACACTTGTAAGTTCAATTACACTCTTCATCCTTCATTGCTGACTACTTCTTATGTAGAACTTGTTGCTCATTATGGTGTTGGGATTTTAGTAAGTTGATTTGAATATTAGGTTGTATTGGTTGTGACTGACAAGAGTTTGTTACAGATGATAGTAGTTGGATAATAGGAAGTTCTACTTGGATGTTGTAGTAGATATTTGTAGTCATTGTGTAGATATTATAAGTGCAATATAAAATGATTTTATTGGTATTTTGAAGTGCACTAGGAGTATCTAGAGTGAACTAGGGGTATCTGTGGGAATCTAGGGGTGGTCTGTGGGAATCTGGAGAGATCTGTGGGAAGCTGGGAGTACCTGGGGCTGGTCTGTGGGAATCTGGGAGTATCTAGGGTGATCTAGGGGCAGTCTGGGAAAGTCTGGAAAAGTCTGGGACAGTCTGGGACAGTTATAGGGGTACTGGACAGACTGTCCCAGCTCTAGCCAGTTAGGTACCTTGCTAGGGGGGTCTGGGGGGGCTGGGATCCTGGCCAGGTCTGGCCAGACCTGTCTAGTGAGGGGCTGTTCTGCTGATGTTGTGAGAAAGAAAAAACCGAGGCGAAAATGGTGGCCTTCAGACAAACCACCCAACGCTACTAGTACTTCATCTGGGCAACAGCCCCCGGCCTCTGCCCAATCAGAAGCAGGTCCTTCGAATGCTCCCAATAATACGACCCATGAGCCCTCAGGTGGCCAACACGACGTTGAGGTGATGGCCCATTTCATATACTCAGGAAGTCGAGGCTAATGCTGGGGAATAGCCCAAGGTCACAGGTACTTCGTCAGGAGAACGGCCCCCGGTCCCTGCCCCATCAGAAACGGGTCCTCCCACTGCTCTCAACACTGTGACCAGTGAGCCCTCGGATGTCCAGAACCGTGTTGAGGTGAGGGCACATTTTGTATACCAAAAAAGCTAAGTCTCGAGTCAATCTTTTGTAGCCGAGACTCGAGGAACCACCATGGCAAAAGGTCGATGTTACCGTGACCTGTGCGGTCTGGCTACCTTCATCATGCATGCGTCGTTTCCTCGCCAGCCGTGGTGGTGAAAGACGTTGATCTCCAGCGACGAGCGTTGGCACGTGCTATCGTTCCCACTTTACGTTCGAGAATCATATATCATATGCTGTATTTATCAGCAGTTAGTCACGCATTGGATATCATTGGCATTCGTTCTGCCTGCGACAGTATCCATGTGCCGCAACCCCAGTCTACGGGCGAGTAACACAACCATGAAAGTAGTTCCTGACCGACACAGTTGCACCCACATGCGTACACGTGAACTACCGCGGGTCCCATCGCAATGAGCGGATATTGCGATCGTCAACCCACTTACGAAAACCTCATTCCTATCGCATCGCGAAAGGAGTCGTGGATGGGCATCCGAAAACCAAGAACTCGTTAGATATGATGCACATGTCCGGTGAGCGTATTATAGGCGCGTCGTTTTCGCGCTCGTGCGATTTACGCTGGCGGTTTTGTGGGTTCCGAGTCTCACCTTGCAGTCGTTGTAGTTCGAGCACCTGGCTTGCAACCGCCCTGCTTGGATGCTGAGGCTCAGGCTCACATCGATTTTGTAGCACGCACTTCAACGACCACGGTGCAGAAGTCAATGATATTGGTTCCTTCATGGTGTTGTTGTGGGAGCACTAACCCTAGTACTGAAGCACGCTAAGCGAACGACGCCGAGTCAGAGCCGACGATGTCGATAGAGATCATAGACACTTCTTATCGTTCCCAACCATTCGTTTCCGTGGACGATTCTGCATCTTCCCTGGAGATATTTACCCGCATAACTTCTAATGCTTGGCCACGCTCGATCATATATTGTAGTCAGTACTAGTATTCGAGATCAGTAGCGTACATTCTTTTCAAAATAAATGGTTGCGCAGTATCCAATTCCAAGTCGCATCCGATTCTCCATCTGGGGGCCACAAAGAGAGCACCCATCCAGTTGCATTCAGCAGCAATCGTGTGTCGTCTTCGCGGTAGTGCGACTTTACTCGCCCAAGCCTCCAATGCTGGTCATGTGTCTGCACTCACCTCGCTGTCGATACGGTCCAACTGTACCTTGCGAGTAATCAACCTTAAGCTGAGCAGCAGAAAACCAGAGCCACAGGATTGGGAAGGGACTGATCAACTCGCCTGAAGTTGTTCGATATGTACGCTAACCTTTCTTTCCCACAACGAAGCAGCAGTCGCTTTGCCAGATAAGTGTCACTTTTTTTTTTCGTTGAACCGTAAAGTAGGAGTCGATCATTGCCTCGACTGGCACAACCCAAAGCGAGGAGAGACATACATACAACGGATAAGCGGAATCCTGGGCGGCCCACTGCCTATGAACTCGGTAGGGCGTCGCCTGGGCAATCATTATCGCCCTTGGAAAAAGTACTGGGATCGGAGAAAGCTTCAGCGCGTAGGGCGCGAGGCGCTTTGTAAATGAATCATGATAAATGGACACACGTTCATGAGGCAACCTGCAGTGTGCCACGAATCAGTTCCTTGCCTGCACCTCCAAGTCGACAGGGACGCGCACGGACCATTGACGAAAATGTCGTCCCCAACGCTCGGTGCGTGGTAATCTTCAGAAGCAAACAACGATCGGATGACGGTTCAATCAGGCCATAACCCGAGCGTGGTGCTTGAAGGCGGTCGTAACGATGTTTGGGCAGTCGCTTTTCACCCAGACGGAAAGCACTTTTTCGTCGGAACAAGTGATGGGATTGGACGACGGCAACTCGAGGACGGAAAAGAAGTAGGACGGCAAATAGGGATGCCCGTGAAAGTAATTTCGGTATCGAGGGATGGACATCGAGTCGTGTGTGGTGGGGCAAGACATGGAGCAACTGTATGGGATGCCGAGCTCCGTCAAGAAGTGGTCGAGGTGGAGGGCAATGATCACGTGATGGCAGCCGACGTTTCGCCAGACTGCGCCTGGTTTGCCACTGGCATTTGGGATCGGAATGCGAACATCTGGGACCTTGCGACGGGGAAGAGACTCGTTGGGCCACTGAAGCACGACCGCGAATGTGTGCTTGGGATCAAGTTCTCTCTGGATGGCGGTCGTATCGCCACCGCCTGCTGCTTCGACTACGCCATCCGAGTTTTCGATACTAAGAATGGCGACCGACTCCTCTCCATAAGGACTTCATTGCCCAGTCATTCTCCGACGAATGTTATGGCCTGGTCGATGAACGGCGGACGACTCTTTACCGCAAGCCGATTCATAGGCAACACAATCAGGTCATTCAACTCGTCCACCGGATATCCACTGGCCGAATGGCACATCCATGAAAACGGCATCCCCGAACGTATGTCCATCGCGCTCTCGGCAAACAACCGATTCATTGCTGCCTGCTCTGGTCGTTTTGTCTCATTTTGGGACACCTTGACCCACTCTCAACTAGGCATTGTCGAGGACAGAAATAGTATATTGTCTCTCGCATTGTCGCCTGCTGACGATTATCTCGTGACTGGTTCGCAAGACTCAGGGAGGATCAATGTTTGGGATCTCAATGATATTCTCCCAGCATTGTACCTCCAAACGAGTGTGGGTCTCCGAGTCCTTATCTCGAGAATGCCATGTATTCAATCGTGTTCTGTCACACATGCGAAATCCGTATTTGATGCGGTCCCAGATTGTGAGTAGTCATCCATATCAGTCGTTGACACTTTGCTAAGACATGTGTTCAGACACAAGATACGAGCTTGGAAAGACCCATAGACCAACACGAGGATCAATCGCGTAAACAATAGATTCCCAAGGTAAGATGCGAGGATCGTCCTGTAGACAGTCAATTTTGACTTTATACAGGCTGCTGAAGACCAGAAAACGGCTGAATTGCAAGCAGATCCTCCCAGGCAGACGAATAGTGACCCAGACGATACCGAAGCCCTGTTTGGGGTGAGACCGGTATGCGGCCCTAGAGGAAACGCGCTGACGTCGGCAATAGACTGCGGTGCTGCCAACTACGTGTGCCCCGCAGTTCAATTTGGACCAGGTGAGTTGTGAGGAGGTTTGTTTGCCTCGTGCTGAGAGCGCATGGTAGTCTCCCCCGGCGTTGGATGAAAATCCTGCTGGCTCATCCCTAGTTCGCCCACAATCTGCCCTCGATCCGACAGCTATTTCGATCGAAGAGCCCCAGGCTGACCTGCCGGACCCTGACAGCGCCTCCAAGGGCACTCGACATCAAACCATTGTTGGGTGGTTCAGGATAACGCAGAGGCAGAGTCGCGATCGGAGGCCTGTTCGAATACCATTGGAGGAACCCAATTGTAATCGGATGCTTGAGCCAACACTCTCAGAAGTTCCTAGTCGTATCCAGACACCACCCTCCGCCCACCTTCCTCCGGCTGGTCCACCCATGGCAAGAGCATCGCGATTAAACGAAGGCCCATCGATGATAGCCCTTGGTCAGTGGGAAAGAGTGAGTGTCAATGTGCCCTTTTCATCCATTGCGAGGGGACGGATGTCTGACCGCGTGACACAGTGGCCTTTGATGTGGATTGGCGATCAAGTCAGTTCAGCTGTCTATTTGTTTATGGACATCATGATTGACTGTTCTAGCAGAGAAAGAAAAAAGCGAGGCGAGAAGGGTGGCCGTCGGGCGAACTGCCCAAGGCGACTGGTACTTCGTCTGGGGAACAGCCTTCAGTCTCTGCCCCATCAGAAAAGGGTCCTCCCACTGCTCCCGACAATGCAACCCATGAATCCTCGGGTGCCCAGAACCATGTTGAGGTGAGGGCACATCTTGTATACTAGAAAAACCGAGTCTCAAGTCGATTTTTGAAGCTGAGACCCGAGGAACCCCTATGGCAAAAGGTCGATGTTACCGTGACCTGTCACGGCGCAGTCTGGGTACCTTCATGCATGCGCCGTTTCCTCACCGGCCGCGGTGGTAAAAGGCATTGAGTAGACAATCTCCAGCGACGAGCGTTGGCGGGTGCTATCATTCTCAACGTGCACTGCATAATTTCGAGTATCATTCATCATATGTTGTGTTTATTAGGAGTCGGTCGACTTGAATCATTGAATATTATTGGCATCCATTCTGCGCAGTAGTATCCGTGCGCCGATGACTGAAGGCGAGCCGCAACTCCGGTCTACGGGCAAGTAACGCAATCATGATTCATGAAAGCGGTTCCTGACCGACACAGCTGCACCTATGTGGTGGACCACTGGCACCGCGTGTCCCATCGCAATGAGTGTATATCGAAAAATTGATTGTTATCGCATGGTGAAAGGAGTCGAGCAAACCGTTGAAAGGGCATCTGAAAATTAAGAACTCGTTGGATATGATGCACATGTCCACTCATCCCATCGTTCCTGTGCACCTGTCTAGGTGAGCATATTATAGGTGCGTCGTTTTCGCGCTCATGCGATTTTACGCTAGTGGTTTTGTGGGTTCCGAGTCTCACCTTGCGGTCGTTGCGGTTCGACCACTCGGCTTGTAACCACCCGACTGCTTTCCCATCGATATTTTGGGATTGGAGTAACCCGAAGCAGCGATGGTACTAGGGCGGGTGACTGGGTACCCCGTCTTCTGGCTGCGAGTTTTCTGAGATGACATCACCCTTGCAAGGAGAACCTAACTTATTTACTGGGATCCGAGTAAGCTTGAGCCGAGGGCGCTTTGTAAACGAACAAGTGGACACGCGTTTTCTGTTACGTACTACGAGTCACTCCCCTCGTAATTGACACCTCCAACTTGACGGCGATGCGCACGGACCATTGGTGAAAATGACGTCGCCAGCGCCCGGTGCGTGGTAGTGAACAACGGCGCTGACGGTTCAGTCAGACCATAGCCGTGACACGAGCATGGCTCTTGAAGGCGGCAACGGCACTGTTTGGGCGGTTGCTTTTCACCCCGACGGAAAGCACATTGTTGGCGGAACGAGAGATGGAATCCGACGATGGCGACTTGCAGACAGACAACAGATAGAAGAGCAAGCGAACCTGAACGTAAATGCGATTTCCGTGTCGAGGGATGGGCATCGGGTCGTGTGTGGGACGACAATGGAAGCGAGCGTATGGGATGGTGAGCTCCTTCAAAAGATAGTCGAGGTGGAGCATGAAGAGGACGTGATTGCAATCGACGTTTCGCCCGACTGTGCAAGATTTGCCACCGGGACTCGGAGCCAGAGTGCGAGCATCTGGGACATTGCGACCGGAGAGAGACTCGTTGGACCACTCGGACATGATGAAAGTGTGAAAGGAGTCAGGTTCTCTCCCGATGGCGGTCGTCTCGCCACTGCCGGCTGGCAAGGCACGGGCATTCGCGTTTTCGATGTCAAAAACGGTGACCAGCTCCTCTCCATCACTGCCATCTCCGAGACTGCCCAGTTATCTGGTGACTGTTATTACCTGGTCATTGGAAGGTGCACAACTCTTCGCCGCATCCGGAGACAATACCATCAAGTCATTCGACTCGTCCAGTGGATCTCTATTATCCGAATGGCACATTCATGAAAACTCGGTGGAGCAATTGTCAATCGCTCTATCAGCAAACAACCGATTCATTGCTGCCTGCTCGGGTCGCTTCGTCTCATTTTGGGACACCTCCAGTCACTCTCAACTTGCCATCGTCAAGGACGCCGAGAAGATACGATCCATTGCATTGTCGCCCGCTGGCGATCGTCTCGTGACTGGTTCCGAAAACTTGGGTAGAATCAACATATGGGATCTCACTGCCATTCTCCCGGCGTCCTACCTCCAAAAGAGTGTGAGTCTCCCAGTCCTTATCTCAAGAATCCCATTAATCGTTCCATTTTTCTCTCCTCACGCCGCGTCACGCACGCCGAATCCGTATTCGACCCAGAACGTGAGTGATCATCAATTTCATTCGTTGACACTTTGCCAAGACATTCTTGCCGCCGCGTTCAGACACGAGATACGAGTTCGGAAAATCCCAGAGACCAGGCCGATCCCCATCACAGAGAACAGTCGCAGAAACAAGAGACTCCCAGGGTAAGGTGGCAGAATCGTACCGTAGTGGATTTATTCTCACTTGTGTACAGGTTGCTGGAGACAAGAAACCGGCCAAATTGCAATCCGATCCGCCGGAGCAAACGACTGGCAATCCAGATGACGCCTTGTTGGGGGTGAGATCGGGATCGGTACGGGTCTTCCCTAGAGAGATCGCGCTGACGTTGGCAACAGACCGCGGTGCCGCCAGCTACATCCGCCACACAGTTTGATTTCAACGAGGTGGGTAGCGAGGGGCTTTGTTAGCCTCGTGCTAACAACGCATGCTAGCCTCCCTCCCCGACATCGGATGAAAATCCTATTGGCTCATCCGCAGTTCACCAACAATCCGCTCCAAACACCACGATTATCTCAAATCATGACAACGCCGCGTCATCCGGGGGCGCTCGACGTCGAACCATCGTTGGGTGGTTCATGCGAATGCGGAAGAAGAGTCACCATCAGACGCCTGATCAAATACCCTCAGAGCAACCCAATCGCAATAGAACGGCTGAGAAAATGTTCTCAGAGGGTCCTAGTCGCATCCACACACTGCCCTTGGGCCATTCCCCTCTGGCCGATCCATCACCGCAATCGAATAGAAACCCATCAACGATAGCCTTCGGTCAGCGTGAAAGAGTGAGCGTGCTCCGTTTCATTCATTTCAGGGGCACGGAGATCTGACCGCGTGACGCAGCGGGCATTAATGTGGATTGGTGATCAAGTCGGTTCATTTTGTCGATTCGTTCATGGACGTCACGACTGATCGTCCTTGTAGAGAAAGAAAAAACCCAAGCGAAAATGGTGGTCGTCGGGCAAACAACCCAACGCTACTAGTACTTCAGCTGGGCAACGCCCCCCGGTATCTGCTGAGTCAGAAGCAGGTCCTTCGAATGCTCCCGACAATGTGATGCACCAGCCCTCAGGTGGCCAACATGACGTTGAGGTGGGGGTTCATTTCGTACACTCAGGAAGCCGGGGCTAATGCTGGAGAACAGCCCTCGGTCCCTGCCCCAACAGAAATAGGTCCTTCCACCGCCCCCGACAGTGCGACCCGTGAGCCCTCGAGTGTCCAGAACCACGTTGAGGTGGGGGCACATTTTGTATACTAATAAAGCCGAGTCTCAAGTCGATGTTTTGTAGCCGAGACCCGAGGAATCATTATGGCAAAAGGTCGACATTACCTTGACCTGTCATGCTGCAGTCTGGGTTCCTTCAAGTGTGCGCCGTTTCCTCACCAGCCGCAGCGGTGAAAGTCGTCACGGTTGAGTAGACCATCTCCAGCGACGAGCGTTGGCACGTGCTATTGTTCTCAACGTATCTTGCATATACTTGACATTCGAGAATCATATATCAGGTATTTACTAGGAGTCGTTCAAGGATTGAATATTATTGGCATTCAATAATATCCATGTGCTGACAGCTAGTCTATCGGCGAGTAACGCAACAATGAAAAACTATGGAAGGCCGGACGTTCGTGCAGCGCCCTCGGCATTTCGGCAGGATGTCAGGTCGTGTTTCGTCAATGGAATCCCTCGAACACCGCCTCGGCCGAGCGATCGATGCGGCGAATGAGCATAGCGTGCCAGTGCATACTGAACCCCATCTGATCGAGGCACATTTCTACTCCCATTGTCATCCAAGCGCGCTTCTCATCATCATCTTATATGGTTCATATGTGAAATCGTCCGACGCAGCGATTCCTCTTTCTTGGGGAAATGGTACACTAGCCCCATCAATGGCACGGTGAATGGGCCTCTCTCGCCCCAAAAGGAACCACGGACTAGTGCTCCTCGAACCGGGCGACGCGCTATGTCCATATGCCGATCCACACTGTATTGCTCAGATTCGCAAGGCCATTAAATCGCCTCGACGGCCACGCGCAGGACGGGAATGGTCCCAGCACACGCACGGCACCACATCCACCATTGCTTCAGCTATCCGCGGTAAATGGTGCTGTGGATGCCAACACGTAGCTGAATCTGACGAACCACATGCGCCCATCGGGCAGGCTCGCGAGCGACAGGATTGGCCTAACCTATCGGTTTCTGAGCTGGAACGCAGTGTATGCAGCAAACGAGGCGGATTGTGCACTCACTTAGACCATGTCGTTGGCAAGGTAGTAGGGAACGAACAGGCTGCAGTCGAGTTCTCGTGTTGGACCTGTTGCCCTATCAACAATCAGGCTTGAAGCTTGAAGAACGACGTGTTCTCGAAATCCCTCAACTTTATAACTCAGCCCTCGGGCGGTCTCGGCCAGAATGTCAGCGAGTATCACTCGGCCTTTATGCCCGTCTTCACTGCTTGACACCTACATCACTACGTTTGAAAGAGGTTTCGTGGCGCGCATCCTTTATGGTATGCCATTCTTACCGTTAATTAGAATTTGTCACTTACGGACCAGCCTCAGGTGTCTATATCGTTGTTGCAGGGTTGAATCTGTCCCAGCTTGTACCAAGAGTACAACATCTTCGTCCTATATCCTCATGATCATCACCTTGTACTTCGCCATCTCCCTCTATACCACACCGGCTTCCCATATTCAACACCAGTTGTTCCTACGGACCCGATGCATTGTCGCATGCATTGTCGCATGCATTGTCGCCGTTGCCCGTTGTTAATCCTCAACCTGCATTCGTCTTGAATACATGGGTGTTCGGCGGCTCTCTCGTCATATCCTACCCGATCTCATATGAACATGCAAAGCTGACCGATCCTGCATGACGAACATGTACGCAGGCGTCGTCCTCGCACTATTCTACTTCACTGTTAGTGCCTCTCTTGCCCGTCCCATCCTGAGGTCCACCCCCCAGTACCATCTATCGTCATTCAAGTGACTGGCATCTGCTACGAGTCTTGCTCCGCCGTGATGAACATCTGCTTCATCAATCTGATTCTGCATGTACCGACGTGCGAACAGGTCATGGCAGGATGGATTTTATATCGGCTACATGGTCATGACGCTCGAGAGCACCTCGTTGTGCACTGCATTCATCATCTGCCCTTATTGTGTGCATACTCAACAGTCCACTCGAGCTCTTCCCCGGCATGGTTCAGGTGGGTTACCGCTATGTTTAAGCGCCACTTAGGCTCGCAATAGGCAGGTTTGCTCACTCTTGCCTCTGGTGAACAGGCGATCACACGAGCATTGATCACTCACCACATCACCTGTGGGATCTCGCTCGAGGCGGACAAAAGGGGCAGCGCGATGCCAGTGGGCAGTTCGATCCATACTTCTACGAGCGAGAACATCAAGGTGTGCCAAGACGGTCTGAATATGTTCTTCTAAGGTGTCAGGGAATGATGTGCCACTCTCGTTCCTACGTGGGTAGGGCTGCCGGAAAGCAGGTCCGGCACAAGAGTTGACTATGATGTGTTTTTTCTCTACTAGCAGAAGGACGAAGGGATGAAAACAGTGGGAGTACACATTTGTCGCACAGATGCATAGTAGTATCATACGTTCTGAACCCCATACCACTAAAAACCAATGGCCGAGAACTCTGTCTGGTCGCGGCCCTGTATGTCTCAATGTCGTCGCTCGCAAACCCGCCTGGGCGAGACGATAGCCTTTCAAATGCGAACGAGACCTGTAGAATGCGACCAGAAGGCATAATCGACTATCAGTTATTTATTAGGTTAGCCACGCGCTATGTGACTATGTGACTATGTCATTCAGCGCATCGGTCATTCGGCCGAGGCGGTGTTCGAGGGATTCCATGGATGAAACACGATCTGACTTCCTGCCGAAATGCCGAGGGCGCTGAGTCCAAAAACCGTCTGCCAAAGTGAGCACGAACGTCCGGCCTTCCATACAAATGTGATTCATTACAACGTGCTAACAGTCCAGTCAGAACATGACACAAGAGTATTTTAAATTCTTGAAGGCGGTCATGGGATGATATATGCAGTGGCATTCCACCCCGACGGAAAGCATGCATTTGACGGGTCAGACAAAGGCATTCGACGGTGGCGACTGGCAGACCGCCAAGAGGTGGTAAAACGAACCACGGGAACGGGCACGATGGCGATTTCGGTGTCGAGGGACTACAAGTGGGTATTGTGCGGAACCTGGGACGGAGCGAGCGTGTGGGACGCCGAACTCCGTGAAAAGATCGTCGAGGTGGAAAGCGAGAAGGATGTGGGTGCAGTCGACGTTGCGCCAGACTCCGCCAGGTTTTCCACCGCCGGCGGGACCGGACCCACTCACAAAGTTGAAGTGAGCATCTGGGACATTGCAACCGGGGAGAGGCTCACTGGCTCACTTCTACATGAAGGTACTGTCAAAGGGGTCAGGTTCTCGATGGATGGTCATCGTATTGCGACTGCCTGCGACGACTCGGTTGTGCGCATCTTCGATAGCAGCAGCGGTGACCAACTCGTCTCCATCGAGAACTCGCCACCCTTCAATGCGCCGTTGACTCCTATTGCCAGGTCCACGGATGGTCGATCATTGCTCAGCGTATCCAGAGACGTTACAATCAAGACTTTTGATGTGGCCTCTGGGACACAACGGGCGACTTGGCAAATTCATGAAAACAACGACCCAGGTCGGACGTCGATCGCCCTTTCTTCGAACGGTACATTCATCGCTTGCTCCGCTGGTCGCTTCGTCTCGTTGTGGGACACTTCAACTCACACCCAACTAACCATCATTGAGGACACCCTGGATATACGGTCTCTTCACCTGGCACACGATGGTCGCCATCTCATTACGGGATCTGTAGACTCGGGGAGAATCATCGTCTGGGATTTGACCGGCATTCTCCCAGAGTCCTACCTCCGCATCGACGTAAGTAACATGTTTCCAGCGCCAGATACCATGCGCATATTCACTCGATGAAAAGGATAATTCTCGTAGGGTAAGCGAACCTGGATGATTCTGTTGCCGAAAGAGAAAGCTCATTCCGGTTTACGTGCAGGCAGTGGACGCATCCGAACCAAATCCCAAGCAGCGAGTGACCAGTGGTCAAGACGATGATGAGGTCTTGTTTGATGTAAGACTCGCACGACCGCTCGGAGTCACCCCACTGACAATGGTAACAGACGGAGTTGCAACCAAGCACATCGGCTCCATTATTTGACTTTGACGAGGTAGGTAGCGCGACCCACTTGTTTGCAACTTTGCATCGTGTTAATGGTATGTGTTAGCTTCCTTCCCCAGGTGTGGACGAGTATCCACGCGAACCCAGTGCATTGCCACCGGACTCGTCTGGAGTTGACCAGCATGCACCCTCCGACCCGCCAGTGACATCCTCTGTCGAGGTGCCCGAGCCAAAGTCAAACTCCGAAAATGCCAAGTCGTCCAAAGGAAACACACGTCGAATGCTTGGGGGATGGATCCAAACGATGATGCAGAGGAGTCGACAGGTTCATCCAACGCCCTCGGACGATACCCCTCAGACAGGTATACCACAAGCGAGAGCACCGCCCTCAAACAAGAAGTCGTCCACGATGGCCTTTGCTCAGCGGGACAAAGTGCGTGTTCCTCTATTTTCGTCCGTCGTCTAGCGGCACGGATAACTGACCGCGTGGTCCAGCGGACTTTGATGGGGATCGGTGATGAGGTGGGTTCATGTGTCTATTCGTATAACATGACGACTGATTACTCTTGACAGAAGAAGAGGAAAAGGACACAGAAACCGCCTGCGCCGACTGAACCGGCCAAGGCCGCTTCACCTGGCGAACAAACCACGGCCCCACCATCGTCCGAAGTGCGTTCTGCCACGGACAAAGCTCCGGACAATGCGCATCACGATTCCTCGCGCGTCCAATACATCACCGAGGTGGGGTCTACTCCGGACGCTTGGATGCCGAGGCTCATTGACACGTCGATGTTCGTAGCACGCACCCGAGGAACCATCATGGCAAAAGGTCGACTTTTACTGCTCGATATGGATCCCTTCATGGATGCGTTGTCGCCGGTGAAACGCGCAATACCTACTTGCCGTTCTCAGTCAGTCAATCTAACGTAGGACATCTTGCATCTCAATGTCATTTACTCGCATCGCTCCCAATTTCTGTTACATTATGACACATACAGCATCAGTCGAACTATGATGCATTCAGCCCTTTGTTGGGAATGTGTATGTCCCAGGTTCGAAGCCCAGCCGCTCCGTCGACCATAACATAACGCTACAACGGCAGTTTCTCATTCATTTTGCCCTAAAAATACATCACTATGCTGCCTAAAAATACACATGCTGCTGCTAATGGCTACATCATCGCATCGTCGCGCTATCGTACACACCGTTCTTCGATCATGGCTCTCAACGAGTGATTTACCAGACGAGCTGGCATCTGTCGTCGCGCGATGGAACGCGGTACATACCCGTCGACGAGGTAGTCCCCGCCCGTCATGTAGCTCGCGTGCGGCGAGAGGAGGAGCAACGCCATGCCCGCAATCTCCTTGGGCTACACACACCAGGCGCGCGCCATCGTCAGCGATCGCATACAACACACTCAGAGGGGCGGCTCACCTCGGCGAAGCGGCGGAGAGGCACGTTGTCCTCCTGGTGCTCCCGGATCCGTTTATCCATGTGCTTCGTTTGGTCGGTGTCCACTACAACGGTGTCAATAACACTTGCAAGGAACATGGAACGATCGGAGAAGACGAACCGTATCCGGGGGAGACGGTGTTCACACGAATGCGCTTCTCGGCCCACTCCGCAGCGAGCGCACGCCCGAGGTGACGCACGGCTGCCTTGGACGAGTTGTAAAA